>CM035796.1:37242459-37362459 GCA_020466265.1 Siphamia tubifer
ACGAAAGAGATAACAACCTCCAAACAAACGACAGATATGACCCAAGGCTTTAAAGCTCTGAAAAACCCTGGGAATTCAACACAAACTCCACTCAATTTATTGTACTTTTTATGATTTTTTTTTTTTCTAGCAGTAATAATATTGAGAGGCTGCAGATGATTCCTTTGAACGTAGGTAATAGACGACATGGGAGATGATTATGGTGGAAAACAACATAGTACATGACATATAGAAAATCAGTAAGTCAACTTTAAGTAGAATTGACCCAAATATAGGATGGACCCTGATTGTAAGACGATTAGGTTTGGGTTCCGAAAAGGTTTCATTCGATACTGATACAAAATCGGCATTGGTTCCTAAATGGTATTTCGATCAGTACTTTAAACAGAAAAAAAAATTAGAACCAGAGACATACATGATTGAACCAGAAAAAATAATTCATGCTTTTATTACATCTAGATTAGATTATTGTAACTCCTTACTTGTAGCGTGTCCTAAATATTCCTTAAAAAGCTTTCAATTGGTTCAAAATGCAGCAGCAGCAAGATTATTAACAGGATCAAACACATCAGCCCTGTGCTCCAAACCCTTCACTGGTTTCAAATTGAGTTTAGAATTAAATTTAAAACCCTCCTCCTTACATATAAATCCATTAATGGTTTGGGCTTCTGTTATTTTAAAAGTGTCATTCCATTGAAAACCACTTTTCCACGCTCCTTTTGCAATCTGATGGGTCACCTCGACTTACCAACACATGCTGCCTTTGACAGTGGTTCATCACCTCCACTGGCTGCATACTGCATTCACAGAAAACAACAAGAGGAACGAAGGACCCAGAAAAAGCCGGTCCATCTGATGTCAGATGGACTTTAGCGTCACCCATGTGGGGTTAAACCCGTCCCCGGCAGCGAATCTGAAGTAGCATTAGCATTAGCATCTACAAGAGAAGCCGCTGCACAAACTGGAAAAAAATGGCGGATCAAACTGGTTCATGTGCTCTCTGTGGAAATAAAACCTTGTTTTTTTTCCCTGCATGTTTTCAGAACAAGCAACAGCACAAAACCTAGCTGGATGCAACTTGGGTACATATACAGCGAGAGGGGAGGGGCAGTGTTCCTTCATGCAATCTGAACCAATCAGAGACCCCTTGTGACCACGTCATGGACATGTATGAGGAAGTACCGGTAAACTCAAGTAATTTTTCTACTGGACATTTTTTTAAATACAACCAACACACAATGTATTCAATAACAATGGAGAACACAGTAATATTAATAAAATAACCATGGAATGACAGCTTTAAAGATGATCTGGTTTCATACCAGCCCAATAGAACCCCTCATTCTCAGAATGCAGGTCTATTGAAAGTTTCCAGGGTCTGTAAATGTACAGTAGGAGCTAGAGCCTTTAGTTACCATGGTTACTGTCTTATGGAACCAGCTTCCATTTAATATTAAAGAGGCCAACACAGTCTCTACATTTAAAATTAGGTTGAAAATATTATCAGAAAGCCTATGGTCAGGTGAGTTAAAAACAGACTGAAGTCACAGTTCAGTCTAAGCTGCACTAGGACATGGAATGCTGAGGGAAGTACAGGCACTGTGTCCTATCACCTGTCTCTCTCTCTCTTATCTGTATTTGTAATGTCTTAAACCTATCTTACATACCAAGTCTGTTCATGACTATTCACCCGGTGTCCCCTTTCCCCAGAGCCCTCTCTCAACAATATCTGCATAAGGAGCCATAGACAACAAGATCTGCAGTGACTCACCTGTGTCCTGTGCTGACCCCCAGACCTCCTCCCCCACCCTCACTCATCTGATGGATGGACCCCATACCTCAGTCGTATTCCAGCCTTTACATGAAAATGTCTTTAAACACCTGTAGCATATGGAAGATTCTGGAACTTCTTGTGAACTGTACCCGCATGTTCGATCTTTTCACCTTTGACATCTGCACTGCTGCATTGGCGCACTGCCATTAACAGTGCACAGAGGGCGTAATTAAACAACAGCTGCATATACTCAGGGGCGCAGATAGGTTTGTGAAACTGGGGGGGACGAAGATGCCAGCTAACACCCCCCGGCCCCACCATTCTGATTGGGGGGGGGGTTATTACTCCTCAAAGACGAAAAATGCATTATCTTACCTAATTGTGATGTCTGATGTTCTCAAGTGCTATATACCACTGACATGACAGGATGATCAATATGGGTGTGTGTGTGTGTGTGTGTGTGTGTGTGCGCGCGCGTGTGTGTGTGTGTGCGTGTGTGTTACATGACTGCTCACTGTTTGTGTATATTTGGACTGTCAAACTTAATTACCCATCATTGGAAGAAATTATTTATTATATAAGTATTAGATAAATTATTATTATTTAATAAAGTTTATTAATGCTGATACTAATTCAAATCACTCACTAAACATACCATATGCTGTTTTGCAAAACTGTAAATTTTAACATTGACTTTCAGCACACTGATTCTTTCATAAATTTTACAGGAGTGTAAAAAACATATAATGTAATTAAAACTTCTAACACACTAACAACAAACACAAAATAGGACACAGCCTCCATATACAAATTGAATTGTAAATAAGATCTCTCCATGAGAGTTTTCAATAATGGTCTCAAAACTGATTAAGTGAAGGATCCAAAAACCTCTCTCCTCCGATCCTTGCCCTGAATATATGTCTGGGGCATGTACAGGTGGAGGCAGAAGAAGGTGACAGTTTGGCTCTGGCCAGCTTTGCACGATTCCTACTCTCACGGCGACATTGCTTTGAACAGAAATTGCAAGGTGATTAACTTTTTTCATCACCAGCCAATGTGGCTAGTAGATTTTTTATCTTACTCCCCTATCAGAAATTCAACTGGCCATTTTTCCCCTGACCAAATTTCATTAAATTATTTTATTTAACCTTTTCCTCTTGAAATAATTCATTTCTTTAAACATATGATCATTTTTTTTTACATTTTCACATTTAACTCTTAAAACTTCTTGCTTTTACATTTTCTCACCTTTCACTGTTAACACTTCTTTACTGTTCTCACCTATATTACAATTTATACAATACATAGACTCACATCTTGTTGCTCTTACATTTTCTCAATTGGTCCCCATATCATTTCTTCAAACATATAACATTTTTATTTTATTTTTTTTTTGCATTTTCACATTTAACTCCTAACTTCTTTACTTTTTATCTCCACTGTCCCCACTGTAAACATACACTCACATTACATCTTGGTGTTGTTATAAACTTTCTTAAACCATCTCATTTCCTTAGCCTATTTGTGAACTCGCCAACTGACCAAAGATAACACCAAATCCTCATATAAGCCCGTTATGATCAATTCATTTGGGCTTATTAGCATTCCTGTCAAACACACAAGTAGGCTGTAGGCGCACTGGCGCCCGCAATGGCACGCGTGCTAGTACGCGTGACATTGCGCGCGCCAGTGCGCTGCCAGAACGCGTTCTGTAACACGTGACATAATAAACACAACGCGTGGCTATGTGAACACTTTGGCTTTGCCATAGGGGCGCTGCCTGGGCCGAAGCAAGCAAGACAGGAAACAAAAGACAGGGGAAGGATAAAAAAAAAAATAGGACGGTCACATGCTGGCGCCCCATAGAGGACCGGGTCTGCACTCGCCAACAGCCAAAGTGGCTAGTAAGTTGTTTTTTTACCCGCCAAAATGGATTTTCACCCGCATTTGGCAGGTTGGTGGGTGTTAATTTAGAGCCCTGGTGATAACGTAAAGTAGCAGTTTACTTGCAGCTGTTGCTCTTTGAAAAAAAACCACATGATCGTTTTCTGCTTTTTAGCTCGCCTCATTATTCCATGCCATGTTGGGGTCCTCCTGAACGTGCACCCTGGCTGTCCAAGTAATGCCTGTCAGACTGTTTGTAACCGTGGCAACCAAAGTTAACGACGATGCCGCCGCACAGCGCAATAACCGAGTCACGTTATTATGTATGTTAATTCATATTTTGGTTTCTTCGTGATGCTTGACTAAGTAAGAAGTAAGTAGTAAAAGTTTAAAAAAAAAAAGTAAAAAGAAGAAGTAACATGGTTTTTTCTTAAATAAAAGTGGGTGGGATGGATCTAAGGGCATTCAAAACTGGGTGTGTCATGACACACCTGACACCCCCGCTATCTGCGCGCCTGCATATACTGTATGTGTGGTACCAAAATATGGTACCAATATTCACATTAGATTTTGGTCTGGTTACGACCATTAATGTTTGCCCTGGACCTATACCAACTTCCGGTACCCAACCCTGAAGATGACGCTGCTGTTTTGAAGAGTAATCATCAGCAAAAAAAGACCCTGCAAATGAAAATGTAGTGTTTAAAGAAAATATTTGTATTGAAATTCTGAAAAAAAAAATTGACATCATACCTACACTGCTGTTCTTTTGTTTTAAGTATCTTCTTCAGACATTAAATGAGTTAAATCTTACATACTTTGATTAGATGAATCATAAAACAAATATCTTTAGTGCTGATTAGTTCATATTTTTAACATATATGATGGTGTGTTATTCCACATATATGCTGGTTTATGTACATGTATACATTGGATGAATGGATCATAATGTGCAGACAGTGTTTGGAAGTAGATCTGAGACCAACACTCTCAATTGTTCATCAATTTCACATTTTGACGCCAGACTTATCTTGGAAACTTGAGCCAACCAGTATTTTTCTTTATCAGTAACACACATGGGGGAACAGTTCTTTAGTTTTATTCTGGAAGCATGTTACTTCTAGACCAGTATTATAAGACAACCTCACTTTTTAACATTATTTTCAACAAATAAATAAAAAACCTCATCCTATATTCTGGTCTACATGGACAGATAAATACAGCAGTGTGGAGGTTAACCAGCATTTGAGTTGTAGACTAGTGTAATATTTCCTCTGTATCTCTTTGTGGATAATATCTGAAATAGCTCAGTGTAAATAAATATAATGTTTCTTCCCAGAATCCCTTTGTGTCAGTGCACAAAACCAAAATCATTTTAACCCTGACTGATGCTATGCTAACAGCTCACCACTTCTCTGCTGTGGCACCCGCTGGTCAATGCCAGCAGGATTCTACTTTTTTCTCATAAATATTTTATGCTTTTTGTTAGTTTGTTTTTCTTTGTAACCTTTACTGAAGTGACACCAAGGCTTCATTTGAGGGGGAGCAAGCCAGACCATGCTCCGGAACCTTTTGATGTTGGCTGCGGCAGCTATTTATACTGGATCTGTGACCTGCTCTTGACTATGTAAAAAAAATAAAATAATAATAATAAATGCAAGTTAATTTAGTGTTCATGTGTGATTATGATATCTGTTTTGTTGATTTCTCTCATGAAACAACATCCACAAATATATGTGTTTGTATATAGAAAAACAGGGTGCACACTTCCATTGTACAGGGCATTTGACTCTTTTCTCGTTCCTCGCTTAGTACCTGTTTTTCACCAGCTGAGGTTTTTCAACAAGCTATTTTCCAAAGACTTGTTGTGTATGTTTGTGTTTGCTATTTTATCCGGGTACATCCCAATCCTTCACTGGTTTTAGTTCTATTGTCTTGCTTGTTGTTTATACAATATTAAACATATTACAATAGTCCTACGTGCCCAGTTTACACACCCAGGTGTGGTGCACAGCGTTGTTAGCAAGCCCCTCCACCACCCCCTTTTTTTTTCTCATACCGGAGCCACTACTCCTCTGCACTTTGGGAGCTCGCACTTTACAAATTAAGCACTGAGTGACTAGCCTGGCCAGCCCGACTATGATATGAATTCATAATCTGGATACGATCCATAGACTGAGCTTAAGCATACGGGTGGGATCAACGGCACAGATCCACATCACAGACTGACATCCTGGACACCAAGTATCAGTGTGAACAGGGACGTGTTGGGACCAAAATCCAGAAAATATCAGGGTAGCTGGTGCACTTCTGCTGCACACTGGCAAACACAGTTAATGCAATTTTAGCCACATTTTAGCTCCTAAAATCACTGTCAATGAATGTCACATTACCACCTGCTTTAACACTACAGTGAGTATTAGGGATGTAACCTTTGGTCTAAAACACTATTTGAAATTTGCTAGAAACTATTTTAATATTAATCGAAAATCAAATGTGTTTGATTTTATTATGATTACACAGGCAGGGTTAACAGTGCAAATATTTTAAAAAATAATAAAGTTGTGTTTCATTTCAGGAACTATAGAGACAACGCAGGCCCTGATTAATTTCAGGGCCAACATTTAAGGGGTGGCCCAGTTCTAAGTCACAAATAGCCCTTAACACTTAGTTTTGAGGGTTACTAATTGAGGGTTGAGCTTGAGGGTTAAGGGAGGGATTGGAATTGGCCCGGAGTCTAGGTGACATGACATTCACACTGTATTGCTAACGACTGCTAACTTCTGTACCAACATGTGAACTACATCGAAAAATAACTGAGGCACTCTCCATCTTCAGGTGCCAAAACAAAGACTGTATTGGTTTCTAAAGGCAAAGGCTGTAAAATAACATACATAATCAATCAACGACAAATATCTCTCGACAGCTGATCCAGCCCAGAAGGGTTCAACCGTTTGGCAAATGTACTGAATTTCCCAGTGGCCAGTCCGTCCCTGAGTGTGAGACAAACTGGGATGAAGAATGTCAACTCATTAACACAGAACACAGTCACATTTGTAATTAATTAACAGAATCTGTGGCTCCAGCCAGCCTCAGAGTCATGTAAACAGCAAATTAACATCAACACGCTGAGATACTTTCATGTATTTTCTCCAAAAATGACACCTGGAAAATAAAGGGAACAGAAATCAACTTGTTTTTTGTCTTTCCATGACAGGAGTTGTGTTTGCACGAGTACTAACAAGTGGTACCAGGAACTACAAACCCCACCCCCTCACAATTATTATAGCTCTTAATGGACATCTCCCTCTAAAAACGTTACACTATGGGTTTGACCTTTCAAGGTCACTCAAGGTCAAAGGTCATTATGTCATTTTGGAGCCTAAACATTGTTTGTTTCCTGTCTGTCATCAATAGTAACTGAGTACTTATCACTACTCTTTTCTGAGTTGTGACCATTTAAAATGATGTGACCTTGAGTTTAAACTCTCAGGGTCACTGCTGGTTTAAATCATATTTATCTGATCGCTACCAATTTGTTCACGTCAATCAACAATCATCGCAGTCCTCCAGAGTTAATTATGGCGTGCCCCAAGGGTCAGTCCTTGGGCCTATTTTGTTTACACTATATATGCTCCCTTTAGGTAACATCATTAGAAATCATGGTATTAATTTTCATTGTTATGCGGATGACACACAGGTATATTTATCGATTAAACCTGATCAGTCCAGGCAAATAGATAAACTAAGTACATGTGTCCAAGACATAAAGACTTGGATGAGTGCCAATTATCTTTTATTGAACCCTGAAAAAACTGAAGTCGTTATAATTGGTCCTAAAAATGCGAGAGACTCCCTACCTGACCACATAGTTACTCTGGACAGCTTAAGTGTAACACCCAGTGCCACAGTTAAAAATTTAGGAGTTTTATTTGATCCAGATCTTTCATTCAAAATGCACATTAACCAAACTTGCAGAACAGCCTTCTTTCACCTGCGCAACATAGCCAAAATTAGGAATATTCTGTCTAAAACGACTGCAGAAAAATTAATTCATGCATTTGTTACATCACGATTAGATTATTGTAACTCCCTACTTGTAGCATGTCCTAAATATTCCCTAAAAAGCTTGCAACTGGTTCAAAATGCAGCAGCAAGATTATTAACAGGATCTAATAGAAGAGAACACATCACCCCTGTGCTCCAAACCCTTCATTGGCTACCAGTTGAGTCTAGAATTGAATTTAAAATCCTCCTCCTTACATATAAAGCCATTAATGGTATGGGCCCCTCTTATCTTAAAGATGATCTGGTTCCGTACCAACCCAATAGAACCCTTCGTTCTCAGAATGCAGGTTTATTGAAAGTTCCTAAGGTTTCTAAAAGTACAGTAGGAGCTAGAGCCTTTAGTTATCAGGCCCCTGTCTTATGGAATCAGCTTCCCTTTAATATTAAAGATGCCGACACAGTCTCTACATTTAAAATCAGGCTTAAAACATTCCTGTTCGAGAAAGCCTATGATCAGGTTAGTTAAAAAATTATGTGGTGTATGAGTCGCAGTTCAGTTTAGACTACCCTAGGAGTTAGAATGCTGGGGAAGTACAGTACACTGAGTTCCTTCTTTCTTCTCTTTCTCTCCCTCACACCTGTTTCTGTAACTTTTACAACCTATCTTTCATACCAAGTCTGTTCATGACTAGTCACCTGGTGTCTCCCCCCCCCCCCCCCCCCCCCTGGGGGGAGTGGTGGTTTTCCTGACAGTGTCTGCACGGGAGCCATGGACGACAGGATCTGCAGTTTCTCGCCTGTGCCGACCTGTGACCCCGGACCACTGCCCCTGCCTGTCTGGACCAACCCCCCTTCCTGCATCTACATATGGATGTTCATCTATAGCCTGTCCGTCCATGGGAGTGGATCTCTCCTTCAATGTGGTTCTCCTCGAGATTTTTTCTTTTTCCCACTGGGTTTTGAAGTTTTTTCTTGCCGAGAAGGAGGGTCTAAGGACAGGGGATGCTTGGGACTTTTTTCATGTATCTCTGTAGTTGATTGTGTTTTTGTAAAGCCCTTTGAGACGACTTTGTTGTGATTTAGGGCTTTATAAATAAAATTGAATTGAATTGAATTGAATATCCGGTAGTTAATGAAGTGTTAATTATATTTAGGACAGTGCTAATAATTAGGGGCAGAATCTCTTTAAAGAGTTTTGTTGTAATTGGATCTAAGAGGCAGGTGGCTGATTTGGAAGACATGATAATAGATATGAGATCAGTTTGGTCTACAGTGGTGAAATTATTTAGTGTTACAGAGGGATTTATTAAAGGGCCTAGGTTTGAAAGCGCTACTTTTTCTGATCTAAATGTGTCTATTTTCTCTCTAATAGTTGATATTTTGTTGTTAAAGAGCTGCAGGAAATCATCAGAACGGAGCGTGGATGGAATAACTGGTTCTCTATAGTGCTTTTCAAGACACCCAAAATGCTTTACATTATTGATCCATTATTTATTCACTCTCACATGCTCCCTCTGGTGGTGGTAAACTACATATGTAGCCACAGTTGCCCTGGAGCAGATTGACAGAAGCGTGACTGCCTTTTCGCGCCTACGGCCCCTCTGACCACCACCAAGCATTCATACGCATTCATATACCAGTGTGAGTGACACTGGAGGCAGGGAGGGTAAAGTGTCTCGACTGACTAGTACAGAGCTGGAATTGAACCGCCAACCTTTCGGTCAATGGACGACCCGCTCTCCCAAGTGAGCCATGGCCGTCCCAATCAGCAGTGAGAGCAAAAAAAAGCTAAATGTAAAACTGATTATACAGGAATGAAACGAAAATTCCTGATTTGCCTTATCTTCGATCATCGTAAAAACACATTTTTGGTGACCTTTGACCTTGACCTCTGACATACATTCACCAAAATTAAATGAAATGTATTTTGGACCTCCTCATACCTTTCCTGAAAATGTAATGGAGTCAGCACTTATACAACGTTCATGAGGAGGTGAATAAGGAAGCCTAAAGGATGCTTTAAAAAAGTTTGACTAAGTGAAAAAGATATAAACAGAAAAAAAAAAGCTTCCTATCGATCCAGTCTTTTATTTATGTCTTTTTTGAGACACGCTGTTGCACTGATTGACCAGTGAGCTTTAATTATATGTGCTGCTGCGTTTGGCTGTGCTCTGAGGACGCTATAATGATGTGAGAAGGCAGCACGCTCTGCCAGGCCGTCACACTAAATAAAAATGTTCTCTCCTAATTGACCTGCCTGATGACCAGATCAAACCTGGACACAAAGAAAATACTGAGAAAACTTCCATGCATCAACCTGTGGGAATTCACTCACTTTTTAGAGGCGGCTTGTTAAAATATAACAAAAAAAAACAGACAAAAATATGTATACTAGTATATACTACAGTATGGCTCAGACGATATTCTTTTATCCCGATTTGATTCTTTTACGATTTTTTGGGTGCTGATTCGATTTAAATTGCGATTCTTCGATATTCCCAATTTTTCGCTTAACTTTTTAACACCAGTCCAGGTGACAAAGCTAAATGATTATACCTTCAGGTCATATCAGGAGCCATATTTCCCCCCAAAAAATGCACATTCAGTTCAGATATATTCAGCAGTAATATATTTGAACCAGACTTTGTGAAGTAAACTGCGACATTTATCTGCACACAACACAAATAGGAGCCTTTAAATGAACATACTTCATAATAACATGAACTTTAAAGTGTACATGTCCAGCTCTGCTCTTCCCTTCTGTTAGAAAGACCACACACTTTAACTGTTGTTGATTGTTTAACTATATTTATTCAGGAACAACTCATTTTCTCTAAGTTTTCAGATATCCCGCGCTGTTGAACACACCACAGATGTTACGACGGTCCTGAAGGCACCAAACTCCCTGTTTAGAATTAGCTGCTATGTTGTTGCTAGCACCCTCTTTTTCCCAAATCTAATTCATATACTCCTGGTTTATTACTGTGTGTAAATGACACAAGGTCAGATTAATAACACAATACAGTTGGAATATATATTATCACAGTGTATTATTTATCTGCGCATAAGTCAATGCATAAGTTTAATGCCTGTGTGTTGTCGAAGCTAATACCATAAGCTAGCTGTCATCTGTGTGCCGTCTGTGAGGTGATTTCTGTGTATTCCATGATACATTTTATACATCCGATTGACTCATACAGTCATTTACGGTCTTTACAAGCAGTATTTTTTTCTTCACCTGGCTTAAAAAAAATCAATTTTAGAACAAAAAAATCAATTTAAAAATCGTAAACAAAAAATCCTGATACATATGTGAATGAAATTTTTCTGCCACCCCTAATATATATTCTGTATCAGAGGTCTCAAACATGTGGCCCAGGGACCAAAACTGGCCCTCCAAAGGGTCCAGTCTGGCCCCTGGGATGAGTTTGTGAAATGCAAACCTGTCTCTGAAGATAAAAATCATTTTAGTTCAGGTTCCACATCTCAAGTTCGTCAGATCAGTGAAACGCTATTATAATAATGTATAAATACTCACAACTTCAAATATTTCTCTTTATAAATATAAAAATGTTCATGTTCACAATACTTATTGTATTTACACTAAAATGATCATTTAAAAAAAATAGTTACCTGGACAAATATGAACATTTTTTAAATGTCTGAAGGCTAGGTTTACCAACATTTGACCTGCTATTAAATGTTTTCTCTGCTTTGTTGATCGCACTGTGTTCTGAAAATTGTAATGTACATGTGTAAATGATAAACTGAGCCATGATATTGTTAAAAAAGCATATAGTTTTCTAAAGAAATTTCCGTTTGTTCATATTATTCACATTGTTTTAAACAATGTAAACATTTTTATCATGTAACTTTGCTTTTTACACTCTAAAACATAGAGGACCGTTTGGAATTTTTATATTATTATATCATTATTTCACTGGTCTGGCCCTCTGCAGATCCAATTTGGCTTAATGTGGCCCTTGAACTGAAATGAATTTATTAACAACCCTGATCTAATGCATCCATTACCTGTTTTGCTCTCATAATTGTATATTTTAATCTAAATTGTGCTACTTTATCTCATATTTTTGAGGGTTTTTTCATAATTATGTATTACTTATTTCATATTAATAAGTTTATGTTTCTCAATTTTTACTTTTTATCTCATAAGTTTGCCTTTTTTAATCCTAATTTTGACTTTTTATCTCATAATTATGTTTTTTTTTAGCTCATGAATGATGACTATCTCAACTGTTTTCCTACATTTCCTGGTCATTCCCACAAAACTGAGTACTGTCACCTGATCAAACACATCATTACACTAACTCACTTTTAAATACTTTACTTTTGGATCATTTTGAAAATTTTCAGATTTTTTCCTGGTGACATAAATATTGTTTCATAAATGGCAAAAAATGCACTTTTACTTTTTACTTTTTAACTTTATTACAATTGAGAATTTGCACTGTTCTTGCTTTTACTTCCAAATTGAATCAGTGCTTTTACTGTACTTCAGTATTTTTTTATTCTTTATCTCATAATTATGCATTTTTAAATGTCATATTCATGACTTTTTTGTCTTATAATGATATCTTTTTATATCACTTTTAAAAAATTACTTCAGTAAAGGAGTTGAATCAGTACATGTACTTTTACCAAAATATTTTTTGGTACTAACTAACTACTACTACTTACTAACAAATATCCTTCTTTATTTTCTATTATGCAGTTTAATGTTTTACCAATATGTAGGAACAATGACACTCAGTATAATAACTGATGGATTCTGGGAGATTTATTAGATATTCACTAAGTATGTTTTCATGTAGCGTTAGTGATATTTGCCTTCGTTCTCCTGCAGATGGATGGATGGAGCTTTAGTGGGTGGGGGTGTGAGGGGTGTGTGGGGGGGGGTGGAGGATTAAAAACAAGAGGCAGATGAGTCTTTTAGGAGAAGGTGAAAAGGAGAAAAGTGAGGCAGGAGGAGAGAGGGGGGTTTGCTGAGTGAGTGATAATTTGAGGATTAGACTTTGGAGCAGGAATTGGTTTTGGTGTAAAGTCATTTCCATGAAAATAAAGACCATGACCTGGTTGTTTATAGCCTTTTCTGTAGGGGACAAAAACCCATCTAAAGCAGGGGTGTCAAACTCATTTTAGTTCAGGGGCCACATTCAGCTAAATTTGATCTGAAGTGGGCCGATCCAGGAAAAAACAAAATCAAAAAACAATATATGTGACCCGCCACCACGAAACCAGGCATAAGTCGCGCTGAGCCGTTCAGAGCTACAGCCAAATTTAGGCTGGAAGGTGATTTCTTATTTGTGTTTACACCTTATCAAAAAACGGTACCGTAACACCTCTATGTTCAGTTCCTGTGGTCATTACATTGAAATCCAATCAATAAAGGTGTTTATTGGGTCAATTATTTAAGCGGTGACAAAAGTTTAAGGATTGCTGAGCAAAGACAAAGACGACTTCCACCTCTTTTCGCCGAACAAACCGATCTCCGTTCCGTGCGTAAACATCCAAGTGTTCGGTACGAGGAAAAAGCTTATATTGAATGTTCTGTCCAATGGTGTAAGCCAAATGATTATAATGCGTTGCACTTCTGTCCTATTATTATAATATATAAAACTTCTGTGACATGTCCATCAGAGTGTCCTTTAACATCTGTGAATATTTTTTGTCAATCGGATACGAATTATTATGCGTTGCTAAGGACTTCCTACCCCAAAACAATCCAAAACTTTAACGGACAATATCTAAAAATATGCAAATTGCATAATAGGTCCAACTGTGGATATTAAAATGACCATAACTTTGGTTCTACTTATGATAGAAACATAATTTTTTCACCATCTTAAACCTTAGTTTCCACTCTACCAATCTACACAGATAACTCAGTTTTGATTTCCAGACACTTATGCCTGGTTTCATGGTGGTGGGTCACATATGATTAATGTCAACTCCAAACATTTCTCTCTGTTTTAGAGCAAAAAAAAGTAACATTTCTTTATGAAATTAGGCTTCAGTTCATCATTGACACATATATACTCTAAGTTACAGATCACAGTGGATCTACAGATACACAAAATATTTACTAACAGGTGGAATATTATTAAAGTTGTACTTACTCTCTTAAGACAATTTTTCACATTTGTTCTGATTATTGAGATTTTTCTGTGAATTGTTGTTTTAGTGTCACTAAATTAAAAAAACGGAATTTACAAAGATTTTTTTTTTTAACTTGTGACTATTTATAGTTTATTATGAGATTGAATTGGTCTGAATGTAGACCATGAACCAAAATGTTTTATATCTTAATGTAATTTTTGTATTTCATAAATTCATCCAAAGGGCCGGACTGGAACCTTAGGTGGGCTGGATTTGGCCCCCTGGCCGCATGTTTGACACCTCTGCATTAGACGTTCTGTCCAATCAGAACCCTCTGTGCCTCCAGCTCTTAAAGTCCAATTAACTACAGCATAATACACCCGTTTCCATGGAAACCTTTATTCGGAATTAACATTTCCATGTAAGCACAAAGGAAATATCTTTCAATCGGAATTACTTCATTCAGAATAAATAATTCTGAATAAAAATTTAAAATTTAAAAAAGAGTAGAAATGACAAAAAGTTTTTAAATTGCAATGTAAAAAAAACTAGGTTTGATGTTAAAATTTCAGTATTCTTATTTATCTGTTTCCTGGCAACCACAGCTGCCAGTTATTTTCCTGTAAAACAGCTACATTTTTAATATTTTTTTTATTGTTATTTAAAGTGTAGGATATCCGTCTGCACAGTCCAACTGGAATTCTTCTGCAACTACTTATTTTCTCTTAAAGGATTAAAAGACACAAACTAACCTGCAGTTATGGACCCAAACATATGTACGTGGCCGGTAATGAAGTGAAAGGCACATACGAAACCCCCCCCCATTGTGTGTGCAGTCGAGTCCCCCTCCATTTATTATACATTTATCCTTATGGAGGTAAAACTGTAACCTGACTCACATCATCTGGCTGCTCACGTAACAAAATGAATAGCATTCTGAGTATGAGGTTTACCTCAGTGTGTTATCTTTCCCCCTGTTTCCCACCCCTCGTGTAATCTGGAGTGGTAAACAGGTAATCTAGTTTTACCTGTTTTAAGTAGCCAACAGGCAAAGACATTATCCTTGACAAGCTACTTCCAATAATTATGACCATGGAGGTAATACAAAGATGCTAAATACATCATGGCAACATGTAAGCTATGCTATATCCTAGTCCTCTTGTTTATATATATAAAAAAATAGGTTCATGAATGTTTTTCATGAACATACATAGGAGATAAAGAAGTGTAGTGCCAACTAGGAGGAGGCTCTGGCAGATGAAGCAGGTGAGGTGTTCAAAGTAAAGAGCAGGCGTAGGTAAAAAAAAGACATTCACTTATGTACAATAGCTCCTCTAAGTGTATAACATATTGGTGTTCACATAGGAATGTTCAGACATCCAGTGAAGGAGGACAGACAGAAGCAGAGGTGGACGGAGCTTCAGGGCTCCAGGTAAGTTTTTAGTTTTCTGATGTGACAAATGGCAATGTCCTTACCAAAGTGTAGGCCAAACCTATGCCCTTGGTTTAGGTGCAGCCATACTGATGGTCTGCTTAAAGTTTGAGTAATAGCTTGAGTTCAACATGAGTGGCTGAAGAGGCGTGACAGTCAAGATGACGGACAGATTCTTCATCTAATCACATGCAAGGATTTTCGATAAGGAGCCTCCTTTGAAAACTGGTTATGGAAGGGTCCCAGATGGTATCGTGATATCAGGTGGTGACAGTCAGGTTAGTAAAACTGTCCAATTTATCATGATATTCATTTCAAGTCATATCGCCCAACCCTGTTAGTTACTAGGCAGCTCTGAACCAGAGGTAAGTGCAGACGTGTAGAAGCTGCAGACAGTGACAGGCCCACACAGAGACACAGAGTCGGGGTCGCAGCCCAGAAGGTTGGGGAGAGGGGTATTTGGAGCATTACTGGGTTCTTAATATAACTGTGGTTGGAGCGGCAGCTGCTGCCTGTCCTGCAACAGGTGGGCCGGGTTCCCTTTGGCTCTACCCTTATGAAACAAAAATATATGGAAATATATTTAAAAATATGATGCATTATATTCAAAAATATATTCCCATATAGATGGAAAAGTAGTGTGTATGTTATCCAATATACTGCAATATATTATTTGATCATATATTGACAAATATAAAACATATATTCCACTGAAGACAAAAGTTGACAGATAGTTTTCATTCCACATATATTGTGAAGTATATGATTAAATGTATAATATACTTCACAATATATGTACTGTATATTTGTATATCCATATATTATTAAGTGTAATATTACATAGTACATATATTGTCATTCATGTCTCAATAGGTGGTTTTACATGGGAGTTTTTATTCCTGTTTAATTGTGAATAAAAGTTAATTCCATTTAAGACGACCATGTAAATGACTAATTCGTGTTGAAAAAGTTCATTCCGAATTAAACTTAATTCTGAATAAAGTCACTGGTTTATTCCGATGTTAATGTAAATAAAATGATTCATGTCCCATGTAAACAGCTAATCATGCTTTAACATTACTCCAGTCATTCTGCGCATGGTCCTGGTCTTGTCATGATTACATAAGTCATTACACCGGAATGCACATATTTCACACACACAATTTCCCCCTTTTTTTTCTCAGAATTTTGCCTTTTTATCTCACAGTTTTGGCTTTTTCTCAAACTATTTTTTACTTTTATCTCACAATTTTCACTCTATCTCATATTTATGCCTTTTTTTAAACCATTGATGCATGAATTATGAGAACCATAGTCAAGATAAAATCACCCCAGAACAGGAACAGTGTCGGAACGTTTTCCGAGATGACTGTACGAAGCAAATGTTGGAGTAACGACAAAGGAAAGTATTTTTTTGGAGCATTGGAAGAATTAAATATAGCATATAGCATCTGCTCTAACATGTTCATAGTTGCGATGAAAGCAAGACAGGAAGTGGAGGCAATTGTTTTCTTCTGGTAGACGGCAAGACGTCATGTGGTCGTTCTGTCCAATCAGAACCCTCTGAATCACCAGCTCTTAAAGCTGATTTAACTACAGCATAATAGTTTCCCATGGAAATGCTTATTCGGAATTAACATGTCCATTTCAAGGAAATAGCTTTAATTCCGAATTACTTTATTCGGAATAAATAATTCAGAATTAAAATACATCAAACATATAGATTATAGGGAAATTCCTTATGTATTTTTAACTATATTAATACAATATATTTTCTGTATATTATATACATATATTTTTTTATCTTAAATTTCAGGCAGTAATATATTGATAGTATATAGAGAAATATATTTTTGTTTCATAAGATTTGTTCTTTCCATGTCACAGTGGCAATGACAGTGATCAGACTCCAGAGCTTCTTTATCCAAACCATAAAGTAGTACCTGAACACAACACGGCTGTATGACAGAAAGAATGCAAAAGACGACAGAGTACAGAGTGGTGATCTCCTACTTTTCTTTTCTTTTTTTTTGTTTCTATTTAGAGAAGAACAAAGAGAAAACTTGCCATATCCTGTGATGGCTTCTGTTATGTTACATAACTGCTGTAAAGCCTTGAAACTGGGCTCCTTCCAATGCGTCACAGCAAATTCAGTGTTTAAAAAGAAAAAAAAAAAGAAAAGGAAACACAAGATCACAGTTCTATGAAACAATACTCTTCTTTAGTCTGTATTTTTTCAGTGAAAATCAGGTATATATTCATTGATCATGTAGATGTTCATAATAAATTTAGGTTGAAGTAACAAAAACTGAGAAAACTGACTTTTTCAACAAATCTATTATTAACTGAATGAAACGCTGGGGGGAAAAGGGCCCATACTAAAATGAATTGATTGCAAGTATCAATTTTTCTTGAAATATTTAGAAAAGGTTATTTATTCTAAAATTCTTATTATAAGAAGAATATATTTCTTTCAAGTTCTCACAGTATGATTATTTTTTTTAATCTATGGTATACATCCCAAAAATCTAAATATTACCAAGTGGATTTTTTTTCACATTTCTAAACCAAGTATCTCACCACACTCAAAATATGTATTCAAAGAATGTCTAATCTCACCCATATTTTGTGCCAAACTCAAGTTTCTATGACAACCTATTCTTGAATTGGAGCCAATAATGTGATTTTGACCTTTCTGCTAAATGCAACCTTGACCTTTGACCTTTGGCAATATTGTTAATTTCATTATATGTATATATGCATCAGTGTGTGTAATATTATGATAATATATCCAGTAATGATTAAGTTAATTTTGCAACATGTCACCTTTGACCTCCAGAGATCTCAAAAACTATTGGTCGTAGGTGATAATACCAATTATGATCATTTCGCATCGTTTGGTACCAATCTGAAAGTTCTGTGATGCTCCATTCTTGAGTTATAACCAATAATGTGATTTTGACCTTTTAGTTAATTGTGACCTTGACCTTTGACCTTTACTGAAGTGGATCATTGCATCTGATCTGCATTAGCTATATGTATATACCCATGTAATTTGATGATGACATCTCAGGTATTCATTGCGTTATAGCATGATATGTCTCTGCAGACACAGACACACACACACACACACAAACACACACACTGATTACAATAATGTCATTGGTTTATGATTTATAAAACACAATCACCTAAAGACTAACTTGTAATAATTTCATAAGAATACAGCTTTAGCAGGGATTTTTAAACTGATTAATCACATGGTTTCTGTCAATCAATTTCAATTAATCATGGTTAAATATATTTATTTTTATCCATGTTAATTTTGTTTAATTTTGTATGAGCAAATCGACTTAAGTCAGAATATTTCTATACTTAAAGCACAGTCTCATATTTTTTCCTGGTGTATTTTGTAGCTACTATATTGCTTAAAATTCCATCCACACCATTATAACCAATTAATTAAATGCTTTAACACAAGAATTAATACAAAACTACAGTCACCTGTATAACAGACAGAACTGAAAAAAAAAAACACAATCATTTTGAGATCCCACTCAAAATGATTGGATTTTGATATGTCAATCAAACTCAACTGTCATGTGCCCCTCCCCCCACTAGTTCATGCAGGAGAGTCAAATTTCCCACAAAATACACAAAAATACACTAAGAAACACATGTACAGAAAAACATCCACAAAACATGATGAAATTACCCCAAAAATAAACAAGCTAAAAAAAAATGTTGAAATTCCCAAACAAGTGGTGACAGGCACAACAAACCCCGCCCCCTCACCTGATTTGCCCTATCTCTTATCATTGGGAAAACACATTTTTGATGACTGTGTCCTTGACCTTTGACCTACATTCACCACAATTTAATAGGATCTATTCTGGACCACCTCATACATTTACTGAAAATTACATGGAAATTAGTCCAGTAGTTTATTGCATAAAATTGCTGATAAACAGACAGAAAGACATTAAAACCAACCCAAAAGCAATACCTCTCTGCTCTTCAGTAAACGAGGGATAAACTGTACTTAAAAAGCACAGACTCCACCAAGGCAGATCAGACCCCTCTCCACTGATCACCACCAAAATCTTTTGTTCCTTGTTCCTATATCAGAATTTCCACCTAAAACAATCTATATATTTTTGAATTATTTTGCTAGAAATTACACAAATAAACAGATAAACGCCAGCAAAAACATTTTTTTTCTTACTCCGCTATTCGTTTGAGGGGTAAAAAAAAAAAAGGGCAAAAATGGAGAGTATACCCACTTCTCCAGGGACCACTACAGCCTTGTTTAATGCATTAATACTCAGTTAGTGGGTGTATTTTAAGCTTGTTTGCAATGATTCTTTGGGGAGTTGTGAGAGTTTGTATTGTTCTATTGCTGAAATAAAAGTCACGATGACAGAAAATGAACTTGGATCATTTCTTCTGTGACTTCTGTGACTTCTGTGAAGAAAAAGACACATTCCACATTTTTCCAGGTCACTGTTGTCACATTATTAGTTCAAAAATCAGAGGAAAAAATACATAAGTCATGAAGAGATGTGACGAAAAGCAACTGTGAGGCATAGTTCAGAAGCTGTTTGTACCTCTAAACCAACTGTTAACCTTCCTATGATGTTTGGATTAAATCTATTTCACAAATTCACAATGCAATAAAAAATATATTTTTCTTCTGATTACTTCAAGGCCTCATGATATTCTCTAGACTCAGTAGTTAAACAGATAAAATCTATATATGCATCATTGTGTGTAATATTATGATAATATATCCAGTATTGATTCAGTTAGAGTGTGATATGTCTATGCTTCACACACACAAACAGTGTTATAGAAGTTAATGTTGTCACATGTCACCTTTGACCTCCAGAGATATCAAGAACTATTGGTCATAGGTAATTATGAGAATTGTAGAAATCATCATTCTAAATTGTTTGGTACCAATCTGAAAGTTCTGTAACCCTCTGTTCTTAAGTTATAACCAATAATGCAATTTTGACCTTACAGTTAATTCTGACCTTGACCTTTGACCTTTACTCAAATAAATAATTGCATCTGATGCTCATTAGCTATATGTATATGCCCATGTAATTTCATGATGATATCTCAAGTATTCATTGAGTGATTCATGATATGTCTCTGCAGACACACACACACACACACACACACACACACACACACACACACACACACACACACACACACACACACACATACACACACACATGGTGATTACAATAATCTTGGTCAACCAATTTTGATTAAAAACAACATACCTACACACAACTACACAATAAATGATAGAACTACACAAAAAACAATGCAAGTACACAAAAAGAACTACATAAAATAGACACAATTATACAACCACACAACTATCTTAAAAAACAGCACTACACACAGACACACACACGCACACATTGAATTTCTTCTTATTATTATTATTCCAAACATTATTATATGTCTTAATGTTGATTGTTTAAATGTTTATTGCAATTATTCATGTTAAAAACTACTTGAACATTTTTGTTAACATTAAAATGTAATGAATAAATTATTTATTACATTATTATTTTAGTTTTTTTATTCTAAGGTCAGAACAGTAAACAAATAAATCTGACCAGGAACACCAAAATAAAAGGGGTCGGGGGGTGGGGGAGACACAATAGGAAAGTTAATGTAAAACATTCATTTTATTGTTGTCACTGTTAAATGTACTGACAAATGTCTCCATGTAAATGTGATGTTTATTTTATGAAATGCAATAGACTGTAGCGCTGTAACCCAGAACACATTTCCTCTGGAGAACATCCAACTTCCCTCCATCGGAACTCTTCTGTCATGGAGTAATTGACTTTTAGAAAAGCCCACGAAAGCACAAAGTCAGTAACATCTCTATTCACAACTTCTATTTACACCAGACCTATGCATCGCTCAGAGGACCAGGAGAAAATAAATAAACATGTATTCACAGAATGCCTAATCTTGCCTCTATTTTGTGCCAATCTCAAGTTTCTATGACAACCCGTTCTTGAATTAGAGCCAATAATGTACCCTTCTGCTAAATACAACCTTGACCTTTGACATTTTGCAATATTGATCATTTCTTTACATGTATATATGCCATAGTGTGTGTAATATTATGATAATATATCCATATTGATTAAGTTATAGCGTGATATGCCTATGCTTGAAACACACAAACAGTGTTACACAAGTTCATTTTGCAACATGTCACCTTTGACCTCTAGAGATCTAAAAAACTATTGGTCGTAGATGATAATGGCAATTATGAGAATTGTAGAAATCTTCATTCTGCATCATTTGGTACCAATCTGAAAGTTCTGTGACCTTGAGTTATAACTGATAATGTGAGTTTGACCTTTTAGTTGATTGTGACCTTAACCTTTGACCTTTACTCAGATGGATCATTGCATCTGGTGCACATTAGCTATATGTATATGCCCATGTAATGTCATGGTGATATCTCAAGTATTCATTTAGTTATAGCATAATATGTCTCTGCGGACACACACACACACACACATACACACACACACACACACACTGGCTGTGTCCGAAATCACCCACTCACTTCCTATATAAGGAAATAATCATAGTGAACTCTATTGAACATTTTTTGGACACTACTACGGTGCTGTATAATAACGTCATCACCTTCGACCAATTAAAACGTAACAGTGTTGTCTCTCACAAAATTAAAAGACTTACATTTTTTTTACTGTCTGTGCAATAACATAAAAATAATTGAATTGGCTCACGACTGTTTTAGTGTTATTAACAGTTAAACAACACTTGTCTCACACCTGTCATCGAACAGGCAGAGGTAACTTTTACCGTTACTGAACAGCTGTAGCTCTGTCGTCCAATCTCAATCTGTCTGTGTTTCTTTTAATCATAAAACTAATTTAATTTAATATAGGAAAAAATCTATCATTCATTGAACATTTTTAAATACTATTTCAATATACTACACATACGGTAGCATTAATAAAAACTATTTTACATTTCTTCACGTTTTGTTTTTGTTTCCGATATTGATTCGATGATATGACGACCCATATCCGCTTTTTTTATTGGCTGCGACAGAGTGATGGTTAGTGGGACACTGCTGATCTGGTGTCAGTCAGGTAACCCCACACATGTGAGTCAGAAGAACAACAGACGTCTATGTGCTGGAAACACCCACTTGTAATTGTCCTAATTTCAATGCTGTAATCTCCAGAGACAATGCCACCGAAAAAGAAACAGGACATTAGAACATAAGAACAGCTGTACGTATAGTGCGCACAGAATCACGTAACAAAATTAATACTATTCAGAGTGTGAGGTTTAGCTACTGTAAGTGTGTTATTTTTCCCCCCATTTCCCACCCCCTGTATAATTTGGAGTGCTGTAGTTTTACCTGTCTTAACACATTATCCCTGACAGGCTACTTCCAATAATTATGACCATGGATATAATGTAAAGATGCTGATGAGTCCTGTTTTAATTAGTTTGTTAGTGTAGACCTATCCTGGTATTTCATCAGTTGTTGATGCTATTATTTACTTTTATATAGTGCAATAGTTATTTATATTAATTTATTGGTTATTTTATGGATCTTTTAACTCTTAAATGCACAGTATCCCAATAATATAAAGATTTACCTGAAGTGCAGAATATTTGTTATTATTTCTTTGTGTTTGCTGCATAATACAGAAGATCCCAATAATAGTTATTTATTTAGTTTTTGTCTTGAATGTTTTGATAAAAAGCAATACGTATGCGTATGCTGAATTTGCACATTGGAAAATTTTAAGTGTTCTTGTCGTTTAACTGCTCTGCTGAGAATTTTTTGTTTGGGGAGGGGGGGGGGCTATCAAGGTTTAGGCCAAACCTACACCCTTGGCTGTTTGGGTCAGTTTGATTTGTGAAAAACAATCAGCTGTCTGTGAATAAAAACCAGCCAATGATAGTAAAATAAAGCACAGTAGGACCTGCTTCATCAAGATCATGAAGGTCCACCGCAAATGTTGTCAAAAAGTTCCCATAATGAGACCTCTCCGAATCCTGAGGTGGTGATTTACAGTCTGAAAAAGTGTTGCTCCTGGAAACGACTTTAGCTTTTGTCTGAAATATAAATGACTTCATCCCCTCTGGTGTAATTTAAAAAGGTAATTAAACTCTAAATCAAATTTTTAAGCGCCGAGTGTAAGGAGGTGGGTGGTGCAAAATGAACAAATGCACTCGCTAATGAGCTGGACTGGACACAGCAGAGGAGCTTATTGTGCTGCGGAGGTTCGAGTCCCTGTTTTAGATTCACATTTAACCCACGCACTGGGAAAAAAATGAAATATGACCAAGTGTGTTTCTCTTATTTCTAGTCCAAATATCTCATCATATTAAAAATAAGACCTGGAACTAATGGAGGTAGACAGGCTAAAGCTAAGAGCTAAGTAAAAAAACTAAGAGCTAACCTGGAGCTAAGATAAGTAGCCAGACTAAAACTACAAGCTAATGGAGATAGATGTACTAAACCTAAGAGGTAACCTGGAGCTTTTAGAGGTACACAGGCTAAAGCTAACAGCTAACCTGGAGATAAGGGAGGTAGACAGACTAAAGCTAAGAGCTAACCTGGAGCGAAAATAGGTAGACAGACTAAAGCTACAAGCTAATCGAGATGGATGTACTAAACCTAAGAGGTAATCTGGAGCTAACAGAAGTAGACAGGCTAAAGCTAACAGCTAATGGAGGTAAACAGAGCTAACCTGGGGATACTTTTTGAAAAGAATTGTAGACCAGTGTCATCAGTGCAAAAACACATTTTTGATGACATTTGTTGTAGTGATCAATGACAAATTGACCAGAAATAAACTCCATAGATGCAGTTTTGTTATATTTAATCTAACTTTCGACCACATGTCAATCAAACTCTTCCAACAGCTCGGAGCTTTCGTTATCAGCAGCTTCCTGTAGGCCACACAGACACCCAGTCTAAACAAGACCTCAAGCCTCCAACCCCTCTGACCACCACCACAGCCGGGCTAATGGCTGACCCCTCCCACCCGGAGTCAATGCAGAGGCATGTAGCGGCTCCTCGGCGTTCCAACCCCCGGCGCACAGTAGGCTGCACTCCGTCCACACACAGCTTCTTCTGACGACTTATTTATAGCAGCTCCTTCTCCACAGGGACCACGTAATTGAAACCAAATGTGTTACTGGGACTGATACAGGGAGGGGGGGGGGGGCAGTCCACCGAATCAACCCCCCAACTCCGCTTCCCTTGTTATATGTACACACACACAAAAACTGAGATCCAGAGGAAAACTTGCAAATCACTTGTAAAGACAAGAAACTTCCTCTGAACTTCCGTTCCTCCCTCTGGTCCATGACTGAAAACTGAAGAGTTTCTGTGTCTTTGTAAAGTGTTTAGAATGTTTCAGTATCAAACCAGTTGGGGAGAT
Organism: Siphamia tubifer; assembly: GCA_020466265.1. Taxonomy (NCBI): domain Eukaryota; kingdom Metazoa; phylum Chordata; class Actinopteri; order Kurtiformes; family Apogonidae; genus Siphamia; species Siphamia tubifer. The sequence continues at coordinate 37,267,160 of CM035796.1, forward strand.
GGAAAAAAAACAAAACTTTTTACCCCATAATTTAGACTTTTTATCCCATCATTTACACTTTTGTATCTCATAATTCAGATTTTCTCTCACAATTTTGCCTTTTCATCACATAATGTTGCCTTTTTAGCAAATAATTGCGCCTTTCTTCTCAAAACTTTGACTTTTTAATCCCATAATTTTTACTTTTTATCTCATAATTGTGACTTTCTCTCATAATTTACATTTTTTATTCTAGTTATTTATTTTATTTAATTTGGATTCTTTTAATCTCCTAATTATAATTTACAATTGAGGCTTTTTAATCTCATAATTAGGATTTTCTCTCACAATGTTGCCTTTTTAGCAAATAATTTTGCCTTCCTTCTCAAAACGTTGGCTTTTTAATCCCATCATTTAGATTTTTTATGTCATAATTTATACTTTTGTATGTCATAATTCAGATTTTCTCTCACAAGTTTGCCATTTTATCACATAATTTTATTTATTTTTTTTTTTTAAATCTCCTAATTATAATTTACTGAGTATTTGTGTTTTCTTCAGTGGCAGAAACTGAGATTCAGAGGAAAACTTGTAAATCACTTTTAAAGAGAAGAAATTTCCTCTGAAATTCCTTTCCTTCCTCTTGTCCACAATTAATAAGTGAAGCATTTCAGTCTGTTTCTAAAATGTTTAAAATGTTTTTAGTCCCGAACCAGTTGGGAAGATGGAAAAAAATGAATAAAATAAAGTAAAATCTGCCAAAAGTAAAGAGTTGTGCTAGTCTGATTCTATTACTTTTTTCACGTACATATCCTTGCTAAGAAAAGTTTCCTCTAATTGTGGGAACAGAATTTAAAATTTTTATGTCATAATTAGCATTTTTTTTTTATCTCATAATTCAGATTTTCTCTCAATTTTTTGTTACAAATTAAATTTCTTATCTCATATTTATCACTTTTTATATCATAATTCTAAGTTTTTATTTTAACCTCATAATTCAACTATTTTATAATTCTTATTTTCTCTCACAATTCTGGCTTTTTTCTCTTATTTGTGACTTTTTATCTCACAATTTTGACTTTTTTATCACATAATTATGCATTTCTGATCTCGTACTTATGACTTTTTACGTCATAATTGTGTATTTTTAAAAACATTCAATTTCAGTGTTATCTCATAATGATTTTCTCTCACAATTTTGGTATTTATTTTGTTACTGCTTATTTCTCAACTTTGACAAATAAGTAGAGTTTTTTAGACTTTTTTTGTCACAACTTTGACTTTTCGTCACATAATTTTAACTTATCTCATAAATGTACTTTTTATTCCAGAATTGTACCTTTTTATCTCAAAATTTTGACTTAAAAAAAAAAATCACATAATTATGATTTTCTGTTACAATTTTGCCGTTTTATCCCATCATTTTGACTTTCTTCTCAAACTTTTAACTTTATTCCATAAACTTGCCTTTTAAACCACAATTTTAACTTTTTAATCTCATAATTTGGACATTTTATCTCCTACTTCTAACTTTCTATGAGATTTTTTTTATTTTCTTCAGTGGCAGAAACTGACTTCTTATATAAAGAATCCTGACGTGTGTGAGAACGTGTGCTCCCGTGTCCATGCAGGGGGAAACAATTGGTCTTTCTTTCCTTTTTTTTAAAACCATAATAAAGTAGCAGCTCTGGAAGCTCAGCCCACTTCCACTTCCACGCCCACCACAGCCACACCAGCAACCACACAAGACACTTTAACTAGCCCTTACCTTGTCCCTTCAGTCCTGTTTTTGTGTGTTTTTGCTGTATTTATTCCTGTGTTCTGAGTCCAAATGTGTCAAACAGATAAAACATGGACAGAGTCTGTGTTCAGAAGCTGCATGAGGCCTTCACTGACCCAACTCAAAAATCCTCAGCCTTCACTCCTCTGCGTCTCCTTCTAACCCTCCCCTTTCCTGACCGCTTGCCTTACGCTCTTGTCAGCTTTTCCAATAACAAACCCTAAGCCCCGCCTCCTTTTTCATTTGCCGGGCCCCTCCCTCCTGAGCTGTGATGCGTTTCCTGGACGCCCGTGACCCAGCTGTCTCCCCTTTCCCTGTGTTTTCTCTTCACTCTGTTCTGCCTTCCTGCCACATTTAGCACCACAGTCACATGTGGGGTTTGAAGTTTGAAGTTTGAAGAGGCGGGACTTAAATCTGTGTTGTGTTGTGTTGTCATGGCGATGTCTGCATCTGCAGCAGCTGGAATCTTGGATGTCTATCTTTATCTGAGCATGTATGTGTGGGTGTATTTGATGTGTTTATTTAAGGAGGTTATGTTTTTGCCCGAGTTTATTTGTCTGTCTGTCTGTCTGTCTGTCTGTTAGTTAGCAAGATAACTCAAAAAGTTATGGATGGATCCTGATGACATTTTCAGGGTAGGTTGGTAAGGGGGGGGGGGGGTCTGCAAATGATTAGATTTTGGTGGTGATCTGTCTAACTTGGCAGAGGTCTGCAGTCTCAGAGTGTTTTTCTAGTTTATCTTTGCCAAGGAGGTTAATGTTTTTGCCAGAGTTTGTCTGTCTGTCTGTCTGTTAGTGAGCAAGATAACTCAAAAAGTTATGGACGGATATTGATGAAAATTTCATGAGGTGTTGGGGGTGTGACAAGGAACAAATGAATCAATTTTAGTGGTGATCCGGAAGAGATCTTGGATTCTGGATCACTTTGAAATGTATTTTTCATTTATCGCAATGTAAAATTTCACAGTGATCCAGGATCTGTTGCGGATCACCACCAAAATGTTACATTTTTTGATTAAATTGAAAATGTAATTGATTGAATTTTGTTTTTATTTATTCTTTTTTTTTTTTTTTTTTTTTTGTTCTTTACTTTTTTGCAAGATGGCAGTCTCGCCCGGGGGAGTATATCACTCTTGGAACACCACTGCATGAATGTCACCAGGACGCACTGGCACATCTAGTATCTCTAAAGTTTTTATTGATGTTAAAAGTTGCTTCAACCTGTCATTAAAACCATTGGTTTTTCTTTTGATCATGAACCTCTAACTCCAGTTGGTGAAATGAATCCAGCTGAGTTCAAGGAATATCCTAAACTATAACAGAAGATATACTCGTCTCGTCATCTGAACCCACTTTATCCTCACTAGGGTCACAAGGGTCACTGGGGAACTAATCCAGCTCCAATGGGTGAAGGCGGGGTACACCCTGTATGAGTCTCCAGTTCATCTCAGGGCTGAACATATATAGACAAACAATCACTCTCACATTCACACCTATGGATAATTTAGATTAACTAATTAACCTATCAGTGCATGTGTTTGGATGGTGGGAGGAAACTGGAGTACCTGGAGAAAACCCACGCAAACACGAGGAGAACATGCAAAACTGTGCCACTCAAACACTACTCTATTGACTATTAAAAAAAGAAAGTAAACCTAGGGTAAGTTTTTTGGAAATCCACTCATAAAATACTCCTGAAATATTTTTTTTTCCTCCAAATATCATCATTAGTTGTTTTTCCTTCACTTGTGTTCCACATCCAGGAAAGATACAACTGAAACAAAACAAAAAAATATATACTTTTTGTTTTTATCTTAAAAAGAATCATATATTTATATGTATATATATGCTATGTCATGTTATTGTATTGTGTCAGTGTAGAGGTTGAGGAGAAAGTCTTTAGTTCCAGCTGCTTTTATGTTTAACAGGTAGAACTGTTCTCTGGACAGATTTTACACTTAAAATAACCACACTATCACACCACCTTACATCATGTCTGCACAACCCATTGGAGATGGCACCAAGCTTAATTTAATTTCACAAGCTCTCCTTTGAACATGGGTGTGTTTCTGAGGCCCAGTATGGTTACACCCCTGCACAGAACAACACTAACACCAGAATAACACAAGCACACACCAAACTTCTTAACTGGAGAATAATATATTCAATATATTATTATACTATATTCAATCGTTAAGAAGTTTGAAAATTTTCCAAAGTTTCAGAATATTTAACTAAAAATGCTTTTTTGTTCTGACTCTTAAGGAGAACCATCCAGGTTAGATTTTGTGTTCCTATGTATTGTCTTTTTTTTTTAGAGAAATCAATGTGGAAATACAGAATTATATATAATTTAGGAAAAAATTGACAAAAACACAACATAGAGAGGATAATATTACAATAAATGGTAAATAAATAAATAATAAATACCTATAGAGAAAAAAAAATCATTTGGGAAATGACCCAAAAGCCAGACTATATTAGAGTCTTATTAGATCTTATTTTAACAGGTTTGACGTTTTTAAGTAGGGCTGTCATATGATTACAAATTCTCTCCCACCTTTTTTTTTTTACTCAAATGTCTCAAAATGCAAAAAAGTACCCTATGAAACACAAACAAATGCAGAGAAAAAAAATATACAAAACATGCTACAATCTACTAAAAATACAAAAAAGTGATTAAAATTTCAAAATGTATTCAAAAATTCTTCTGAAATATAGAAAAAAAGCACCTCCGCCAAAATTTGAGAAAATATCCAAAAATATTAATATACAGTATGTACAATTAATATGTTTATTCAGTATCTTAAAACACCCCAACTGGAAACAAGTGGAGCCAGATACAACAAACCCCACCCCCATTTCACACGTTTGACCTGATTTGCCCTATCTCTTATTTCAGGGTAGCGTTTGTTTCGTCCATCGTCCACAATTCACTAAAATCGCTTCTCCGCTCTCATTTCTTAACAGATTTCAATTCTTAGGTTTTTTTTGTGATCAATATTTTATTGATTTTCAACAGGGGAAGGGTACAGACATATCAAACATCATTGCATATTGCAACAGTGGAAATAAACAAGTAAATAAGTAATATGTTAAAAAATAACAGAATAGGTCAAAATAAATGAAAAAGACTATGCATCACCAATTGGTGCATAGGAGTCCAGCGATATAAGATATTGTCTCATCCAAGAGATTATATTTGGTACGGCTATGACGATATGCGTTCATGCTGATTCGATTCTTTTACGATTTTTTTGGGTAGCGATTCGATTTAAATTGTGATTCTTCGATATTCCTGATTTTTTAACACCAGTCCATGTAAAAAAGCTGAATGATGCTGCCTACAGTTCATATCAGGAGCCATATTTCCCCAAAAAATGCACATTATCTATGAGTCACTTCAGATTTAATCAGCAGTAATATCTTTGAACCAAACTTTGGGAAGTAAACTGTTACATTTATCTGCACACAACACAAATAGGAGCCTTTAAATGAAAATACTTCATAATAAAGTTAAAATGAACTATCGTTATTCAGGAACAAGTCATTTTCTTGAAGTTTTCAGATATCCCACGCTGTTGAATGCACCAGAGATGTTACGATGGTCCTAAACACCCCAAACTCCGTGTTTAGAATTAGCCGCTGTGTTGTTGCTAGTACCCTCTTTTTCCCAACTCTTATTCATATACTGTGTGTAAATGACACAAGGTCACATCACAGTTGGAATAAATATTAGCATAGTGTATTGTTTATCTGCGCATAAGTTAATGCTGTTTAATGCTGGTGTGTTGTTGAAACTAATACCATGATAAGCTAGCTGTCATCTGTGTGCCTTCTGTGAGGGGATTTCTGTGTATTCCATGATACATATTATACATCTGAGTGACTCATACAGTCATCTACGGTCTTTACAAGTGGTCATTTTTTTCCCCACCCAGCATAAAATGAATCATTTAAATATGGGGAACAAATAGATTTTCGAACCAAAAAATCAAATTTGAAGCAAAAAAAACAATTTTGAAAAAAAAAAAAAGATTTTTGAACAAAAACATTGATTTAAAAATCGTAAAACAAAAAATACCGATACATATGTGAATCGTTTTTTTTCTCCCGCCAACCATTAATGGTTAGCAAGCCTGTTCAAGTTAACTATTATATATCAACTTAGCATACTTAGTTAGCAGTAGCACCTAGGCTAGCATACAGTAAGCTAGTGTGTTAAAGATAGGTGGAACAATAGGCACGTTTCATATAATTTCACTATCTGGTCACAAATGACATGAAAATGACCGTAGAACTCCCACCTCATTAGCGATTCGAAGTGTTAATAATGATTTATTAATTTGTCTGACTTTAACAGACAGTTTTTTTCATGTTTTTCCCCATAATGTAAATCAAAAACACGTTGGCGGTAAAGCTTGACTGAACTGAATTGTGTAACAGGCAGCGAGCGTGCATGTGTGAGTGTGCACGTGGCAGACGGCGAGCATGTGAGCGAGGGAGAAAAAAAGAGGGAGAAAGGAACGATTTAGAGAATGCAAATTCCTCTCCTCCACTTTAATGTTCTGTGGTCTGACAGAGAGGGAGGAAAAAGCCCCACAAAGCGTCTTCGACAAAGCTCCACTTTCTTTTCTCTGCCTCCTCCTCTTCCTCCTCTTCCTCTTCCTCCCTCACTTTTCCAGCCACACTGATCCCATTCTCTCTGCCTGCTTGTTTTGCGGTGGGACTGATTTTGTAGGTTAAGGGAATATTTCATGCTTTGATGTTACATCCAACAGTTTCACAGTGTTGTGTCTCTGATAAGAAGAAAGAAAAAGAAAAAAAACACATGGTGTTTTATTAAGAAAAAAAGGTTAAAACATTTTAATAGTCATATGTCCTGGTCCTGAGATGTACATGGAGAGGAGGTAAAAGCATTTTTTATATTTTATTTTCCACACTATAAGACACACTGGAGTATAAGGTGCATTATGCAAAACTAAACAGTCAGATAAGTCAGTCAGTCAAACTTTACTAAACAAGTTCACAATAAGTCTCAGCTTTATTAACATTAATGAGTGTATTCACAATAACTGTCAAAATCGTTCAGTTATGACACATAGTAAAATACAATACTGACTTTTTAGACACTTCAGTCCATATACACACACTGTAATATTATGGTGAAGTACAGTATATATCCACGGTTCTCAAACTGGGGTCCGCGGACCCCTAGGGGGACGTGCCGCATGTCCAGGGGGTACGCGAAATTATTCACGGTTTTGTTTTATTTTTATTTTTTTGCTGTTTTATTTTGAAATGCGGAAGTTTTATTTTGTAGCGAGCAGCGGAAGTAACAGCGCTGTTTGACGCTAGCTTGACTAAATTGAGACGGAGCGAGTCACAGGCTATTTTTAGCCACCCTGCAGCGAACATGGATCGATTTTTGTTCCTCAAGAAGTGGTAAAGGAAATGAAAATGAAAATGACAATGACAAAAACAAACGCCCTAACCCTAAAAAGAGAAAGTACATTAATAGTTATATTAGTTTATTATTTTAAAATTATTTAAAATTGTTGTTTCTGAAGTGCTCATTTATATTATAATACCTGAAAATTTCGCTGGTTTGCACAATTAAAAAAGGTTATCATTGTTTCATAATAATCATTGTTGAAGTGGTTTTTTTATCATTTTCAGTATCGCGAGGATGAGGGGGGACATGGAAAAATTTCACCCCTCCAAGGGGGACCTGGGCCAAAAAAGTTTGAGAACCCCTGGTATATATTACACACACACACACATGTATATATATATATATATATATATATATATATATATATATATATATATATATATATATATATATATATATATATATAATGTTCCTCTCGCCCTCCTTTAGACTTGGGTCCTCTACCAGAGGCCGGGGAGCCTGAGGGTTCTGTGCAGGATCTTAGCTGTTCCTATCAATGTGCTCTTTTGGACACAGATCTCTGATGTTGTTCCTGGTATCTGCTGGAGCCATTCTCATAGCTGTTGCCTTCACACTCCACATTTTCTCTAACTCCTCTTTCAGCCCTTGGTATTTCTAAGCTTCTCGTGTTCTTTCTTTCTGTATATGTGAGTGGTGGTACAGTGGTGCAGTGGTTAGCACTTGTGCCTTACAGCAACAAGTTCCCTGGTTCAATTCCCACACCAGACCTTTCTGTGTGGAGTTTGCATGTTCTCCTCGTGTTTGCGTGGGTTTTCTCCAAGTACTCCAGTTTCCTCCTACCATCCAAACACACACACTGGTAGGTTAATTGGTTAATCTAAATTGTCCATAGGTGTGAATGTGAGAGTGATTGGTTGTCTATATATGTTCAGCCCTGAGATGAACTGGAGACTTAACCCATTGTAGCTGGATTAGCCCCCCAGACACCCTAGTGAGAATACATATTTTATATATATATATATATATATATATAGTGATGCACGGGTTGGTGTATAATAAACGACCCACAACCCACTGCTTTTTTAACTAGCCCCCGCGCGCAACTTTGACCGCAAGAAATATATTTTAAAAAGATGTACCTGACCTGCTTCTCGACCCACATTTTTAAAACGCCTCAGAAATTCATATACTTTTCCTAACACATTAATTTCATCATCATCTTTTGCTTTTATTTGCTTCAGTAAGAACACAGCAGTTCTTTCTGTGGTAAAGAGAAAAAAAAGTAACAAATAAAATAATATCAGTTATTATGTAAGAGATGAGTGGACTGGTGAATGTGAAGAGAGGAGCGACACCACAGGAACATCTGGGCCAACGCTGTATTAATCAATAAATAAAAAGGGAAATCCTAATAGGCTTGTGATGACGCAGCAACACCACGGCTCAATATGAAGATGTAGTGGCAGTGAATTCATACAGGAGGTGAAGCAAAGATCACACACACACACACACACACACACACACACACACACACACACACTGACTTTTATATAAGAGTTTAAGAGATACGATGGACATATGTGGACGAAAAGATGGGATTTAAGACAAATGTTAGAAGGATGAGGCACAGAGTTCACATTTAATTAATTATAAAAGGAAAAAACATTTAACTTTTATTATATTATTTCCTGGGCTGTCAAATTATTAAAAATTTTCATCAGATTAATTAACCACTTAAAGCTGTCATTCCATGGTTATTTCATTAATATTACTGTGTTCTCCATTGGTATTGAATACATTGTGTGTTGGTTCTATTTAAAAAAAAAAAACATCCAGATTGTTTTGTTTCCAGCTGTTTTTTCACGGTAGAAAAATGATTTCAGGTCAAACAACAGAGTTTACCGATACTTCCTTATACATGTCCGTAATGCTGTGATGAGGCGTCTCTGGTTGGCTCAGAATGAGCAAAGGAACACTCCCCCCTCCCCGATTGCTGTGTATGTATTTACCTTTACCCAAGTAACATCCACCTAGGTTTCATGCCATTGCTTGTTCTGAAAACATGCAGGGAAAAAAACAGGCTTTATTTCCACAGAGCACATGAACCAGTTTCATCCGCCATTTTTGCCAGTTTATGCAGCAGCTACTGTGGCGCCATCTTCTCTTGTAGATGCTAATGCTAATGCTACTTCAGATTCGCTGCCAGGGACGGGTTTAACCCCACATGGGTGATGCTAAAGTCCCTCTGTTGTCAGACAGACCGGCTTTTTCTGTGTCCTTCGTTCCTCTTGTTGTTTTCTGTGAATGCAGTATGCAGCCAGTGGAGGTGATGAACCACTGTCAAAGGAGGTGCTGGTAACTAGGGGTGACCCATCAGATTCCAAAAGGAGCGTGGAAAAGTGGTTTTCAGTGGAATGACACCTTTAATAGGCAGGTTGCAGTCACATGACTATGATGACATCACAATTTCAACTGGAGGGCAGGAAGTAACCATGGAGACTGAGACTATGGAGGAAACCATTAAACAGATTATGCTTATTGTACATATTTAGATCCAGTGCAGAAACACAGATACATACTGTTAGTTAAAAAATGTATTTGACGTGACCTACAGCTTTGACCTTTGCTAAAAAATCATATTAAAACTTAATTTGAAAATTAATGCAGATATTTGAATTATATTTAGAATATTTATTTATTAATTATATTACTCTGAAAATGCCTCACTAACACCTCGGCATCAAAATTAAATATTATATTCAGTCCACCAGGGGGCAGTATTCAGTCAAATATGTTAAATATTCTGGTGTTTTTACAACCACGACTGATGAAACATGAAGTGTCAGAGTAATTAGCAATATTAGCCGATAACACTTTTAACATTACATAATCCACAAACATCATATTTTGTCCGTTGCCTTGTTCTGTGTGAAACGCTGTTCCTTGGTTTTCCTGGTTGCCTGTATTGATGAAAACCTCTAAACCACAGGTGTCAAAATGGCCCTTTTAATGAATTTATGAAATACAAAAATTACACTAAGTTATAAATAATTTTAGTTCAATGCCCAGAGTCTCAAAATAACCTAGAAATATTCATACGTTTAAAAAAATCACTTTGTGAATGTACTTTTTTTTCCATTTAGTGAAACTAAAACAAAGTATAATTTCACAAAAACTACTCAATAATCAGAACAAATATGAAAAATTGGAAATATGTTAAGAGAAGTAAGTACAATTTTATTTATTCCACCTACTACTAAATATTTGGTGTATCTGTAGATCCAGTGTGATCTCTAAGTTACAATGTATATTTGTAAATGATAAACTAAAGCCTAATATTGTTTGTTTTCATTATGTAATTTTACTTTTTTCACACTAAAACAGAGAGAAAAGTTTGAAGTTGACATTGTTTATAAATTATTGTTGTCTTTTAGGGTTAGGGTTGCTATAATCACATTAGTTATTGCCACTTAATATAGTATTTATATAGTTATATTTAAATGCAGCCATTAAAGGGTTAATAACAGGGTTTATTTGGATTAATTTTGATTAATAACTGTTTTGTCCTTTTTTTGTTGTCCTCAAATTTCCCCCAAAATACACAAAAGCAAGTTATGTTTATTTATATAGAACCTTTTACAGAAAAGGGGTCACAAAGTGCTTAACAGTGCAAAAAAAATACACTTTAAAATAGTGTTAACATATAAATATAATACAGTTAAAACACTATTAAAATGCAATAAATATATTAAAAGCAGTGTTTTTTAGGCAGCCCTGAATCAGTTTAAGTTTAGTTTTTTATACAAGAATGTTCTCAAATTTCTCACAAAATACAAATACTAACACTAAGAAACACAAATAAATGCGGAGAAAAAAACATATAAAACGTGCTAAATTTGACTAAAATTCACACAAAAAAGTGATAAATCCAAAACATCTAAAATATTCAACACCTCAACAAAACATCTGAAAAAATATATTAATATATATGCGATTAGGATGTTTATTCAACACCTTCAACAGTTCAATCTAATTTTGTTCAAAATTTTAATCCGATTAATCATGATGATGGATTAATAATATGTGTTCATGTGTTAATTTTGACAGACCTGATTATTTTTTATTATTTTATTTTATCTTTTAATAATATATTCTAATGTAATAACTAATATAAAACACTTTAGAGATAACATTTGTTAATATTAATATTAATATTAACAATAATAATACATTTATGGTTAAATATATACACATATATAAATGTATACAGAACAATTATTTTGGGTACTGGCCCAAAAGTAACGGTGGATCTTTATGGGTTAATGGAAAAAATCTTGACATTATACACTCATGTTTTTTTTTGTGCATATTCTATCAAATGGAAAAACTGACTAATAAGGATCCATAACTAAATATAAGTGTAGTTTTACTGCAGCGTCAGAACAGAAACACTTGTTCTTTCGTGGCCAAGGATAAAACTTCCATTTCTCTGCTTCATCCAGGAGCTGCTCAAATATCCACAAGATAACAAAGCTGGTTTTCACCAGATAATGAGATAAATTAACCTCCCGTCATGAGAAAACAACCTTTGTTATCTCAAGGAAATAATGGAAACAGAAAACATTTGTCCTGCAGAGTGGATCCATTTCAGGAAATCGCTGAGCCTTCTAGAAACTTTAAACTTCTTCAACATTTCTTTTCAGAGAGAAAAAAAACAAACTCCATCAGGATCCTCATATATGCAGATGACACCATGAATATAATGATGGATGGTTTTTTTGAAAATGAGCTGATGGTGACATAAAAAAATAAACTATATTAAATTTTAAAAAAATCAAAAATCTACTAAAATCTATTATTATTAACTTCAGCAAGAAATAATAAATAAAACATTTGTAACAGATTTCTTGTTTAAACAAGTATTTTACACTTAAACGATGGCAATTGATGTATTTATTGCATTTTAATGGTGTTTTAACTGTCTGTTTTTTTTCCTGGTAGTAAGTAATCGTTATTTATAGCACACCTTTGACAGACGAGAGGTCATAAAGTGCTTTACATTTATTGTATTGTATTTTATGTATTGTATCTGTACGTTAAGGGTATTTTAAACTGTATTTTTAATAGTTTTTCACTGTTAAGTACGTTTGATCCCTTGTCTGTAAAAATGCTCTATGCATAAACATTACTTACTTAAAAATTAAACAGAAAAATATACCATAAAGTGTTCTGATCATGATTTATTGAAATTAATCCAAAGCAATGATGTGATTAATCTGATTATTATTATTATTATTATTATTTTTTTTTTTTTTTTTTGTCATGACAGCCCTAATTTTATGTAAAGCAGTTCGAATTGTCTTACACATGAAATGTACTATAGAAATACATTGAGGATTCAAGGATCTTTATTGTTATACCAGTCCACTCCCTAGGTATGAAATTTGTACTCAGGTCCACGAACGAGTCATAAATAATTATAAACAAAGTTCAAAAATATAAACACAGTATAAATAAACTACAAACAAGTTTTATACAATACAATGCATTGCAATAAAATAAAAATAAATCTACCTTCTTCCATTGGCAGATTTATTTTTTGCTTGAATTAAGCAAAATAAATAAATAAAAACCTGCCAATAGTACAAGTAAAAATGATGCCAGTTAGATTTTGATCAAGTAGCAGATGCTCCTGTTTTTCCTGTTTTTGTTTTGTCTGTTTTTTGCTTTGTTTTTTTAGTTGCGCTGCAGCTTCACAAAAGTCTGAATAACAAATCTGCCAAATGTGTTTGCTGCTTTTGTTTTGTCTGTCAGTGTGTAAATCCATATCTGTGTTTGGGTGAGAAAACAACACCTCAGCATGTTTGTGTGTTTTCATGGGTTGGAAACATCACACCATCTTCTTTGTAGGTCATTAATGTTATCCCTTATGAAACATAAATATATTTTGATTTGATTTGATTTGAATGCTTTATTTTGAACATGTGCAGAATGCAACAATAATCAATACAATAATAATAATAATAATAATAATAATAATAATAATAATAATAATAATAATAATAATAAAAATAATAATAATAATAATAATAATAATAATAATAATAATACACAATGACATGTCCGAAAAGAAGTAGGATGAAGCATAAGCTTATTTAATTCTACCCCTTCTTCACTTCCCCATTAACTTAATTGAACATTAAAAAAATTATGTATATAATACACAGAAAAATATATTGTGCCAATATATTACAATATAGTTAAAAATACATAAGGAATTGCTGATTTCCATATAGTGAGACTATATATGTGTCATGAAGGGTGAGGAGGAGGGTGGACTCAGATGCTCAGTGCTGTAAATAAATAAATAATAAGTAAATAAACTGGAACAAAACCTGGGGGCAGATCAACCAGAGTCTATGGTGGTGAAGAAACGTCCAGGTTATGGTGGAAAGGGAAATGTCTGGGTTATGGAGGTGATAAACTGAATGGTCCCACACCGGTAACTATAAGCTGCATTACTTAAATAGATTGACAATGACTTGCAGCTGTACGGTGCAGGGCCAGGTGGAGCTGGGGGAAAGGTTGTGTATATGAAAAAAAAGTCAGAACTAGGAAAGCACTCGGGTGGTGCAGTGGTTAGCACTGGTGCCTCACACCCTGGTTCTATTCCCACACCAGACCTTTCTGTGTGGGTTTTCTCCAGGTACTGTGGCTCCTCCCACCATCCAAACACATGCACTGATAGGTTAATTGGTTAATCTAAATTACCCATAGGTGTGAATGTGACAGTGATTGTTTGTCTATATATGTTCAGCCCTGAGATGAACTGGAGACTCATACAGAGTGTACCCCGCCTTCACCCATTGTAGCTGGATTAGGCCCCCAGTGACCCCTGTGACCCTAGTGAGGATAAAGTGGGTTCAGATGACAAGATGAGAGTGCAAACCTCCGCCAAGGCAGACCCCCCCCCCTCCGAATGAAGAGAGGTCTGCCAAGTTTGTTATATTGGAGGTGTCACAAGGAACAAATGATTAGATTTTGGTGATGATCCGGAAGAGATCCTGGATTCTGGATCACTTTGAAATTTTACATTGCTGTAAATGGAGAATACATTTCAAAGTTTTCATCAAGATCTGTCAATAATGTTTTGAGTTATCTCGCTAACTAACTAACTAACTAACTAACTGACAGATAAATGTAATTATGAGCTAAAAAGTCAAATATGACATAAGAAATACATAATTATATGAGTATAACAAATACAAAAAAGGTATAACTATGAGATAAAAAAAATTAAAAAATGATATAAAAACTCATTATGGAATAAAAATCATAAATATGAGATTTAGAAATGCATGTTTATGAGATTTTTAAAAACTCAAATATTAGATAACAGCTATATATGTCAGGGACAATACACAAAACATTGACCTCACATATAACACACAAACCTTAGCTGATAATTATAATTAAATAACACCAGTTTCATAATTGTCATATTTTTTTTCTTTAAAAAATAGTACATGTCATGTTGGCACGGTTGGGAGCTGTGTTTTTAAATGTAGTGAAAAACTATCCAGATCAATAATAACTTCAGAGCGTCCAGCTGCTGCTTCCACTGTTTGCAGACTGTGCATCGAGCCCATTCTTTCCTCTTTGCTCCAAAGGATTAAAGAACAGCTGGACTTTTAATTGGCAGAAAGTTTTCCAGGTGTTTTTAGCCCAGAACTGGAGCTGCATATTATACTGTTTGAGCATCCACATCACAATGTATGTGTGCGCAATAGTCACATAACAGGTCCTGTAATTATTTTTGTTGAAATTTTTTGTATTTTTCTTTTTTTTAATTTATTTGTCTTTTTTTATCTGCACGGAGGTTATGTTTTACTGTGTGTTTGTCTGTTTGTTTATCAGTAAGATAACTCAAAAAGTTACAAATGGATTTTGATGAAACTTTCAGAGATGATTAATAATGCATCAAGGAAGAAAGAATTACATTTTAAGCTATATAGGTCAAAGGTCAAGGTGACAGTGAAGGTCAACAGCTAAAAGACATAAGTGGTGATATCTCAGAATCCAGACCAGATAGTATCAGGTGTTTTTTTCTCATTCACTTCGTCTTACCTTCAGACATCAGATGAGATAACACCAATAGGCTCGATGATTGATATCATATGGCGTCAAGCTAATGGTATATTTGCAAAATGTATGACGTTTACCTTAAAGCAGGGTTATTGACATATTTTGTTAAATTCGACAATATTCAATTCAATTCATTTCAATTTTGTTTATAAAGCCCCAAATCACAGCAAAGTCGTCTCACAGGGCTTTACGGAAACACAATCAATTAAAACTGCAAGTAGTCTTAAAGGCCTTTGCTGTCCGTCACGACTGCCTCCCCACCTGACATCTGAGTCAAATTTTAGTCAAATCAGTGTTCGTATGTCTGAACTGAAGCAGGTTATGTAGTGGTAATTTTTCCCAATAACTAAAAAAGTTTTGCGACAGCGTAGCACAAAAACGATACAACTTTTCCAAAAAATTTGGATAACTTTTGAAGTCCCACTTGCCTAGATCATGTTCACTGATTTTGTGCTCATTTGGCTCAACGGCCAAGGAGGAGTTCATTAAATTCCGATGACACAGCTGTTATTTATTCCTGAGTAGTTTTTCATATCACAATATACATCACAGGGTTAAAACCAAAAAAAATCACAACATGCACACACTAATACCCAGAACAGTAAAGAGTTAACCCATTTGTCTGTCTGTCCAGGTCTGTGTGTCTCACCCTCAGTCAAACATAATGACAGCTTTTTGTGTTGTTGTTGTTTTTTGTTGTTGTTGTTGTGGTGTTTGTGTAAATCGTACCTAAGGCGGTCAAATCCCCTCTTGCCCTCTCTCAGCCCACGTCATCCCAGACCTGCTCCACTGTCTGGATGAAAACAGCCAATTAGGAAACATCCAGAAGCAGCTGTTAGAGCCGCTCCAAATGCCCACAGCCTTGGTTGAATATGTATCGTGTCACAAGAGTCATCATGAATAAATATTCTGATCTGTTTCCAACTCCAATCACATTCAGATTGTGCTTTTTTCCCTCTTGTTTACGTCTGTTTTCTACAGTTGTTGGTCTCATACTGTCAGTCCTTCTATGTCCTTTTACATAAAATTAATGCAGATGAATTCATCATCAAATTTTTTATGCAATTAAATGAAATAGTTGTTTTGTTTCATTAACCGTGTTTCCATTATAGTTTTTCCACCATAAAACATTTTGACAAAGTATATTTGCGCTTTGAACGTGTTTCCATTGACGGTTGTTCTAGGCAGGAGCGTCGTAACTCTCATGAAAAATCATCCCACGAGATTCAACTGCTGTCACCTTTGGAGCTTCAGATTGGCCATAACCCTGATAGCATTAGCATGAATGAATCGGCTAATTGTCTGGTCAGTAAATGGTCCTGCCAAACTCTTTAAAGACACTAACATGTCAAACAAACCAGCTGGTTAAGGTTATAAGGGTCTGTACACGTGTCCCTACATTGTCAGGTAGAAATATTAAGTGTAAATATGCTCAACACTTAACAAGAACAAATTATAAATGTATGTAGTGCTTTTTACACAGTGCTGCACTTGACACTTTACAGAACAGAGAATATATTTATCTGCAAAAAACTACTTAAATATTGAAAAACTAAATTCTAGCTAAAACTAACTAATAATAAAATGACAGGTTCACTGTGTCTACTGTAGGAATCACCCTAATCACGACTCCAAGAAGCCAGCCGTAGTTCTCGTGTCCCAGCAGCTAATAATTGCTATGGTTACAGTGACTGCCATTGCCATTTTCACTCCGAGAAATGTGATCATGTGACCATGGCCGTCACATCCTGTGAAATATAATTGTGGAAAAAGTGTTTCCATTGCACTTTTGTGATATATTATAATATCACCACCTCATGAAAGCGTGAAATCGTTTCATTGATATTTGAGTGTTTTTTTTCGATATTCAGGTGTTTCCATAAAATGTTTTTCATAGCAATATTTATATTTTGCGAATTTCGAAGGGTAATGGAAATGCAGCTACTGAAAGGGTTTAAGCTGTTGAATAAAAATGTTAATCAACCTTGTTACACCTGTGGTGTTCCCGCTCAGAAGTGATCTCCATAGGAAATGAATGGATATACAGAATATATTCATCCATCAGACAGATACCATCCCTAAACACAACACATCACCCCAACTCACTCCCTCCCTCCCTTCAAGTTTTATTTGTCACATGCTGATTGTACACGTACGTTGGCAGTGAAATGAAAGTGACGTCAGCAGATATGCAAAGAATACAGATATAAATATTATATAATAAAGTTAAAAATACTATAGGTAAGAAGAAAAAGTAAGAATAAGACAGAGGTAAATAAACTTCCTTTAAATCGTAGAGGTAAGTAAGGTAGAAAAAAAAAGACAAGTAACATTAAAAAGAATAAAAATACAAATAAACAAGTATACAGGTGAGGGGGTGGGCTAATAAAACACTGGAGGGGGGGTTCCAGGTAAAGTGAACAGTTTGAACGCTGCCAGATCACAGAGACACAGTCACAAAACAACAAAGCGTATCTGAATAAGACGATTATTCTAATGACAAACCAACGCTGAGTGTAAACATCCTAAACACATCTGCTGAGACTTTTACATTTACTCTTCTATCCTGTCTGAGAACACTGCCAAACACGCTGCTCCGTCCAAAAACAACATCTATATTTCCATACGGGGAAATGAAAATCATTGCCTCATATTCTTCGCTCCATATATTTCACTGTTCTGGGCAAATGATTTTTATAAATAAAGGAGAATCATAAATATACTGTTGAGAACAATTGATATTTGGATGAATTTAACACAAAGAATGAACACAAAGGAAACATTATGTAATAGAATGAAATCAAATTAAATTAAACATAAAATAATTTACAAATACAATCAAATACAATAAAATACAATAAAACTTAATTAAATGAAGTTAAATTAAATTGCATTAAAAATAAAATATAATGAATTAAATTGGACTCTTTTTTTACCCTTTGGTGCATGAGTTATGAGAAATTTAGTGGAATAAATAAATAAATAAATAAATAAATAAATAAGCTAATGGAACAAGTGAACATTAAGGCGTGTTTGGAAGTTACGAGGCTCCATAGTTACCATGGAAACACAGTCATATTCTACAGCATTGATTCGCCATTAAATGGGTGAGGAAGAGTGGATAGAAATGCTTGGTTCAGCGCAAAAAGAAAAGGAATTATTTGACTTGGATGAACTGACACGAATGTAAAATATTGGACTCATGTTTTGGATTTAAACTTGTGGCCGTACGTTTACATACCTCAACTGAATATGCATGGGATGGTCTTGGATGTTCCAACATGATAATAATAATAATAACACAAAATATTAGCAAAAGGAATCTGCAAAAAATTATAAATGGAATAAAAATCTTGAATTAATAAAATAAAATATGAATGAAATAAAATTCTTAAATGAATCAAATGAAACAGGAATAAAATAAAAATATTGAATTAATAAAATAAAAAGAAAATACATTAAAGAAATAAAGTAAAATAATATAAAATACATTTTAAAAATTCGCCAATGAAGATTTCTTAAATCATATTTTCCATACCTATTGTCTATAAATCAGTTCCTCTTTAGGTGATTCTGTCTGATTTTAAGTCTGATCAGATATTTTTTTATTACAAATGAGACAAATACACTTGTTAAATTAAGATTTTTTTTCCAGTGTCTTCTTCCTACTCACAGGTTTCTTATTTATTTTTTTATTTTTATTACATTTCCTGACTTATTCAGGATTTTTAAAATGTCTGTCACTTCTTTTTATTTTTTTTTAAACACTTTTTTTTTTTAATCTTCCTCGGCTTCAGCTTCATTTTTCTTCCACTCAGATACTTTAAGTCACATTATCACAAAGTGTCAGAAGTGTAAAACAAACTGGAATTAACAGCCTGTGCTTCTGTAAGGCTTCACCACCTGTCAACTTACACACTCATTATGTCGTCAACACATTAAAGAAAGTTAGATGTTAGTTTTCTTTTTTTTTTTTAATTAGATTTTATATACTGACAGCCTACATTAAGTTAGAAATGAACTGAGTGGCAGTTTAATTTATGGGTTTCATAGCTTTCTTTATTCTGCAAACCTGTGAATGATGTTACAGAACAGGAACATTCCTCCTCCAGCAGCAGTATTGACCACTTTGCAGTGTTATTATTAGCCCACAGACACACAGGCTTACTTTTATGCCAGTTCCAAAATGAATCTGTGTCAATATTTAAACATTCTGAAAGGTCAAAACATCCAGAAAAACAGAAATTTCCCAGGTCACCTTGTCAGAAAATTCTAAAAAAAAAAAAAAAAAAAAATCACATAGGTTCCTCTTATGGACTTATGAAACTAGGCTTATGCAGTCGTCTCCCACTGTCCATTTCATTTAATTTCATTTATTTATTTAATACAGGACAGTGTGTATTGGCATTTGTCACAAGGAGCAAAATGTATGCAACAGATTTAGCAGAGAAGCTAATTTCCATCTGTAGTCCTGGACAGACAGACAACCATAGGTAACAAAGTCCACCCATTCACCCATTCATAAACGTATATATTAAATACAAAATATAAACGTTCATTTGTCTGACCACACACTCAATTTGGTGGTGTGTTAGAAAATTACAATGGGACCAGGAATATAAAAATGTACTTTTTGGAATTTAAAGGTGACAATTTACAAACAGACATACAGAGGTAACATATGCAAGGGAAGGGACAACCCCCACCGCATAGAAGCCTCCAGAAGGAGACGACACCCAGCGGTTGTGTGTCTGAGCTTCCCCTTTAGTGTCATGTGGTCGTTCAGGCTATGGACGCTCAATGACCAGACTTAGACTGGACTTTTAGGACTCCTGAATATGTAACTTTAATCTTGCTGAAATATTTTGTAATACTGTAACTGATTGTAAACTATGATTGTGATATTAAAATAATGAAAAGACAATAAGAAGACTCAAAGAGGTATCTGCTAATATCCTCAGCATACATTTTCCACTAAACACTAACTTCTATGATTACAATACTAGGGTAAGGGACAAGCTATCGCAAAATAAAGTCTACTACATGTTTGCAAAATATTCGTCATAAATAGGTTACCACCACTGATTTATGACAAATTATACACGCATAGCTTAACAGGGTTCAAAAACTATGTCGAGTTGTCTATGATGTCAAAGTATAGTTTAGATTGAAATATCCGAAGTTGTTACATCTGTCAAAATAGTTCAATAAATAAGCAGCCAGAGTGCAGTACCACCTATGACTATTGTCCTAAATCAATTAATAATGAAAACCATCCTGCCAAAATGAACGCAAAGCAAGAATCTATGTATAATTTATTCACTCAAAAACATATATATATATATATATATATATATATATATATATATATATATATATATATATATATATATATATATATATATATATATATATTTGTTTATATCTAATTATTTATTTACTCATATTTGTTCCATCCACAATGTGCTTCATCACAATACCCATACATACATACATATATATATATATATATAATCATAAAAATGTAGTAAATGTATCGGACATAGGTAGAAAAAAAAAAGTTACTCTTTCAGCAAACATATCAATAATTAAATGAAAAAAATGAAAATGTCCAATCATTGTCATTGGGTTTTACTGGTGAATTAATCTTGTAGAAGATGGTATTGTTTCCATGGTAACTACGGAGCCTCTGAACATCATCTGATGACCATGAAACAATAATTAATTGTATTTTATACCAATTGTTTCCATGAATTGATAATATTGTTGAATAAACAGGTATTAAAGTGGTTTATACTTTTGGTCAGTGATGGATGTTTGGGTCTTTAAGAGTTAAAATATATTAAAAATTAAATAAAATAAAATACATTGTTTTCCTTTCTCAACTAAATATATACTGTCAATAGGCAGCATTAACATTTTCACTGTAAAGCATGTGTTTCCCTGTATTTAATTTCCTACATACTTTTTTCAACTACAATTTAATTAAAAATTTTAAATAAATAATAAATAAATAAACAAACAAACAACTATATTTAATTTAGATGACCATAAAATGACAGTAAATCTATATGATACAGAGTGAAGAAAGTTACTTTTTCAGCAAATATAAGAAATTTACTTTTTGACTATGTTTTCCAAGACAATAAAGGATTCTATTCAATTCTATTGTATTCTATTCTATTAAATTAATGAAGAAAAATCATCATTGTCATTGATAAAACTCCACTAGTTCAGTGGTGAATCAATATTGCAGAAGGTAACTGTGTTTCCATGGTAACTACAGAACCTCTAATCATCCAAATGTTTCATGTGACAACCATGAAACGATATTTAATTTTATTACAAACCAATTATTTACATGTATTGGATAATATTAATAGATAAACAGTCAATTCTATTGGTCATAGATGAATGTTTGGTTTATTTATTTTACTTTTTTCTCGCATATTTCAGCCTTGAAAAGTATTATATTGTCCTGAAAAGTCGTAACAGTGTGATATTTTCCCCCCGTTATGAATGTTAGTGTTTTATTAACGGCCCTTCAGTCTCTTTTCCCCTTCACAGGTTTGACTGCAGTGGGTTGTGTTCTGTGTTTCCTCCTCTTGCCCGCCTTCCTCTTTGCCAGGAGGCACGTCTTTTTCTATCAAAGGAAGTGAGCTCAGTGGAATCACTGAGAGCCATCTGAACTCACTAACAATCAATGAGCCTGTCAGTCACCACCAGCCAATGCCAAGCACACATGCTCTGCTCTAACCCCTGCCCTATCATGTGACTCAACTTTCTGCAACACTAACACATTTTTCCTGTTCTTTTCTAGAAGTTAATTCCTCTTTATAATGACCATGGAAACATAATTACAGTTGAAAATAGTCATTCTGAATTCAACTTATTTCCCAATAAAATCACTGGTTTATTCCACTCTTAATTCTGAATTTACTAACTTTAACTTTATTCTTGTTTAATTCAGGATGAAGGTTAATTCCTCTTTAAGATGACCATGTCAACACCATGTAATTCCAGTAGAAAATTAGCTTCAGCATTAGTTTCAGCATTAGCTTCAACATTAGCTTCAGCATTAGTTTCAACATTAGCTTCAGCATAAGCTTCAGCATTAAATTCAGCATTAAATTCAGCATTAGATTCAGCATTAGCTTCAACATCAGCTTCAACATCAGCTTCAGCATTAGTTTAAGCATTAGTTTCAACATTAGCTTCAACGTTCATTTCAGCATTAGCTTCAGCATTAAATTCAGCATTAGTTTCAGTATTAGCTTCAACCTTAGCTTCAGCATTAGCTTCAACATTACCTGCAGCATTAATTTCAGCATTAGCTTCAACATTAGTTTCAACATTAGTTTCAACATTAGTTTCAGCATCACATAGATATAGACATTCATGCAGTTTTTATGGAGATCAGAGTGTCATGTGTGACGCTGTGATGTCGCAACACAACCTAGTGACTTCCTGTTTTGTAGTGGATAATGTACAACACCCTCCGCCTTTGGCGTCGGGGTGCTGTTCGGCCCCCTCAGGGAATATTTTTCTGATAGTAACTCGTGGGCAATACATTATCCCTCTTATTCTACGGTTATTACAGCTTATTACTGCTACTACTCTAACAGATTGGATAAAATAGCCGTTACAACATAGTGAATATTTACTTTGAAAGTGGCCGAACTACCTGCGGAGTGATATGGTAACGTGAATCTGAAGTGACAAAACTCATTAACGGCGCAGCGGGCGGTTATCAGATAAAAAAATCCGCCCGCTGAAGACTGGGAATGTCAATTCAAAGTGAACAGGAGCTGTCGCAACATTCTAGAGGGACGTAGAATAATAAATACAATAAAAGGAAAGCTGCATGAATTAAAATCCACTTGTCAGTGTTGTCAGATCAAACCAAACCAGCTGAAAAGTGATGAAACAGCACTACCTGACCATGTGGTTATGTCACATACTACATGGGTGTGGTTATGTCATTAATGACATAATGATGCAATCTAGCAACTTTTCAGAGAGCCAATAGCAACCTCTTGTAACTTTTTTTTTTTCAACACTGGACTCGGAGGGGACTTCTGCTGTAGCTAAGTTCAACACCAACTGCTTAACTACTCTACATTTTACTGGTTTCATCAGTAAACTTCCTCAACATGCATTTTTAATCAGCAGCAATGGCCTTTCCTGCTGGATGTGCAATTAAAACAGACTGCTGGATAACTAATCATAATAAGGTTTATGTCATGAACATCCCAGGAGTGGATGGATCCACTGATGAGAAGTTAAGAACGGCGTTGAACATTTCAGAGTCCACTCCTTCATCAAAGTACTCTGGGATATTTACTGGGTGTAATTGGGGGAATTTCAACACACAAACTGGAGGATCATTGAACCACAGAGTTTGTGCTGCTCTCAGATCTGTTTAATTTTCATTAAACTTGTAAAATACACCAGCATATCCCAGAATAAAACTATTACATGCAAACAGGCGTTTAACAACAGCAGAATTAAAAGTGGTGAAGTTATACAGTGACAAATGAAAAGACTTTTGGGATTAATTCCCACCAAAAGGAAGGCAAGGGGTATTGTGATTTTTATTTTTATTTTGTAACACATTACATTATGGATCACTAATAAGGTGGTAATTATATGGTAAATTTGATGTAGTTTCATGGCAATAATGCCTTTGTTACAGCTTATTACAAGTAATTTTAGTGCAGTTTCCAGTGCAATTACTGTGCAGTTTCTAGGTAATAGTGATGCAAACAGATTTGATTAATGTGGTAATTTCTATGGTCATTTTAATATAATTTCATGGTAATAATTATCAACACAGCTGTAATTAAAGTTGGGGTGAGAGATCGTTTTTTGGAACATTTTTTACCATGTTTGAAAAGCTCCTCACGATCCCAAATCACGCACTGAAATAGAATGTTTGCAAAAAAAACCCAAAATGTTTTAGTCCAGTCTAGAGGGTGGAACTCTGGCCAATCATTGTATTGATCATCTTTACAATGATTGATTTACTGATACGTCCATCAAATATCAGTCCACCCCTCCCTCCCTTCTGTGCGGTCACATAAACAACTATGGTGGAAAAGACGACAACCGGCAGCAAAACCAAAGTAAAAACTGTGTTTGACAAAGTTACGGTCATGAGGAAGCTGAGCAAAGAACGGAACAAGACAAGGGTGGGAATCGATATGACTGTCCAGCTCTGACGTTAAGTGACAAAGGAAAAGCAGCTCAAAACCGATGCTAAGGTGACCATGTTTCTACTGATAGGTAAGATGATACCATTATGATTATATAATATTTTAACATACTACTCAGTTTTGGGTATCGTATTTACCCCGTCAGTGATAAAATTTCAGATATTGACCAAACATAATGTTCCAGCAGGTTTTACTAAGTTACCAACACTGTGTGTAAACTGCTGCTGTAACACCATAAACTGTTGTCCTTATCCATTAGTTTTCAAATGGTGTTTATTTCATCTGTTAGCTAAGCTTCATGTGACACAAACTGATAAATGTTGATTATTGTTTTGTTAATTAGGATGATAATTGACGTTGAGTTCTGGTGATCGCTCCAGACAGGATATTTTTGAAGGCGTGGTTTGAAGGGTGGGTGTGTATACTTTCAAAATATAGCTGCAGGAACCAGTTTCCAAGATTTCCTACCCTACCTTTTAAGTAGGAAAAGGTATATTACAGATATAAAGGCAAACTTAAAAGTATTCAAAAACAGCTCAAATACACTCAGACTCCTAAAGGTTAAAAAGGAAATTGCATCAGGAATACCAACGTAGAATGACTGATCACAGGTTGTTTTCAATGAATGTTGACCATGGGCATCGCACCCGTGGGGGATGGGGTGTTGCGACACCCCCACTTCTCCAACCAGATGATTTCATAGCCTCCACTTTTTCCTGAGTTTATATATTGTATCGTTACTGGATCCAGGAAACGGACGGAGAGTTGGTCTCACCTACTTTTTATTTCAGGATAAACAGTTACTGTCGTTACAATCACACCAAACAAACATCAATAACATTTTGGGGCTGTTACAATATCTATGGTTTAAACTGTTTACCCGCCCGGGCGGCACAACAGCATATGTAAATGAAGCGCACCTCAGTTCGCCGGTAATGTAAACAGCTCTTCTTCATGGTGTTAACAAACGGTCATCAACCAGTAAGTAATGACAAATGTTACCGTTGTTAAACTAAGTTAAATAAACTATGTCTTGTTCTGTGACATTTACCCTAAGACAGTGGTTCTACAACTTTTTTCAGTGATGTTCCCCCTGAGGAACATATTTTTAGTCGTCTCCCCTGACATGGACAAAACATTTTTGTTAGAAAAAAGAGGAACAGTGTCTGTAAAATCAGTGTCTGATATATTAAAATCCTTTTAACTCATAATTTTGACTTTTTATCTAATAATTGTGACTTTTTATCTCATAATTTTTAATTTTTATCTAATAATTTTGACTTATGAATTGTATAAATGTTTAATTTGCTATTATTTTCAGCCATATATTACTTTTTTATTATAAAGATTTAATCATTAATGGATAATTGTTCCTTAATTTTCTGATCTCATTTGCCACAACCTAGAACACCCCCACATTTTAAATGGCTGTGATGCCCTTGATGTTGACAGATGTTAAAAAATATATTTGACCATAAACATTAACTTATTTCAAGGAGAGAAAGTTACAGATAGAAAGACTGGCTGACATTCATTCAATTCAAGTTTGAAATGAAGATGAAGAGAAAACAAGTGACAATAATGATGATGGAATGTCGGATCAATACATGAACCTGTGAAATAAATGTTTTATTCTCATGAACGAAAGGAGAAAATATACAGTTTTATCACAAAATATTTTTTATTTGCTTTTTACATGTGAAAATACATCTGATCCTTGAAAAAGATGAAGATAAAAAACTATGAATGTAATGTCGATTTTAATTTTTCTTCACCAACACCGACGTCAGAGACAATATTCAGTATTAATCTAAAGTTAAAGATGCCTCCTTCATCATCCTAGAGATATTTTGCTTTGTCTTTATGAAATCAGTGTTGTAAATTCTGGACTGGGTCATATCATGGACTATATGAAACCATGACTGAGGAGACATAGTTTTAGAAATCTGGTTTATTAAGCGATTATTGTTCTTTTTTTGTCTTTTTGTTCCTGGAATTATAATAATCATAGACAATAAAAACCATCAGATGGTCAATGATGTCATTAATTACAATACCACTCATTGTTTTGTCTTCAGTGTCATTAATAATGAGATAATGAGGCTTCATGAAGCTTCATTTATAGTTTTTTTTAACCCTCTAGATGGAGCTCTCTGTTCAAGAAGGGATTAAACATTTCAACAATTTCAACTGTTTGTTGAATGGAGAGCTCAATCTAGAGGGCTAAAAGAAATCAATGAATGCTTCATGAAACCACTTTGTCCCATCATTAATTACCTCCGACAATTCGGTATTACATTTGTCTGTCTGTCAGCAGGATTACGCAAAAAAAAATTCTGAACGGATTTTAATGAAACTTTCAGAAATGATAGATAATGGGTCAAGGAAGAACCCATTAGATTTTGAGCTATAAAGGTCAAAGGTCAAGGCCACACTTAAGGTCAACAGCTAAAACACATCAGTGGTAATATCTCAGGATTCAGACAAGATAGAATCTAGCGGGTTTTTTCTTTTTTTTTTTCATTCACATCGTCTCACCTTCAGACATCAGATGGGTCAACACCTATGGCTCCATCACGTCACATTTTGACGTCGTATCAAGCCTTGGCGGAGGTCTGCCATCTCCGACTGCCTTGTTAATATAAATAAATAAATATATATACATATATATATATATATATATATAGTACTCACATTCTGTACTTAAGTAGAAGGACATACAGCTAGTGAGAGAGAGAGCTGTAATATACAGTATATGTATGTAATCATTGTTTTTTTTGTTATATGAAAAACTGGAATAAAAACAATGAAAATAAAATCCAGATTTCCTTAAGAGTCACGTTGAAAACCTTCAGTTTGGGTGATTTAAGAGTCCTCTTTACTAACTAAAGAATTTCTGTAGCATGAAACCGTCTTAAACTTGCCTCTCAGCACTTAGTCGTTAGTTTTTAAAGATCTCAAAGTTCACCCATGTTTACCATCATTAATAGAAAATCCACAAGCCAAAAGAGAAATCTAGCTGATAATGATGGGCTGTAAAGTGCCAAAACGGCCCCCTGCCCTCCCCATGTGTCAAAGTGTGAGAGTCTGGGGGGAAGTTTCAACATTAGGGATTCAAGCGAGGAGATCCAAATTTAAAAAAAGACAAGGTTCAGTGTGAGAGGCGAGCCCAGAAGGTTAATGATCAGTGTGGCAGCCATGGCCTCCAGCCATCTGGTTAGAAAGAGTTACTGCTCTATACTGATACTGATACGGAAAGGGGGAGGAGCTAGTATGGGGGCGGGGCCAATGACAGAAAGGAGACGGGAGAAGTTAGAGGAGGAGTAAAGAAGACAGACGAAGAAGAGAGGAGGAGGAAATAAGAGAGAAGAAGGAGGAAGAGGAAGAAGAGAGAAGGAGGAAGAGGAAGAAGAGGAGGAGGAGGAAGAAGAGAGAAGGAGGAAGAGGAAGAAGAGGAGGAGGAGGAAGAAGAGAGAAGGAGGAAGAGGAGGAAGAGAGAAGAAGACGAGGAGGAAATAAGAGAGAAGGGGAGGAAGAGGAAGAAGAGAGAAGAGGAGGAGGAGGAAGAGAGAAGAAGAAAAGGAAAGAACAGAGTAGAGGAGGGAGGAGGCTGAAGAAGAAAGAAGATAAAGAGATGAGAAGAGAGAAAGTGGAAGGTAAAAAGACAAGGAAAAGAGGGACAATAAGGTGATGGTGTCATATTTTCAGTGTGATCAGATATTTGGACAAAAAAATAAGTAAAATAAAGTTTGGATTTGTTCCAGTGTGTGAATTTAATTTTTGTTTTTATATCTGTAATAGTTCAGACGAGGCATAAAGAAGATAAAACAAACAGATGTTGTCCTCGATGATTGGGTTTTATTCAATAACTTTGTCAACACACACACACACACACACACACACTCACACACACACACACACACACACACACACACACACACACACACACACACACACACACGCACACACACACACACACACACACACTGGTTTCTATATCTCATGAAGACCAGGTCTGTAATCATCACTTGTAGATAAAGTAGCCATTGGATAGTGAGTGTAAACATTTTTTTTTATAAATACAGTACTTTTAAATGAAAAAACATTAAAAATATTTCTGAAATAAATAAAATAATTCAATTAACTAAATTCAATAGAAAACTCGAATAAATTACAAAAATAATGAAAACATTAAATACATTGAAAAAGGAAAAGACATAGACATTTAATTTAATACGAAAAATGAGAATTTAAAAAGTAAACATAAACATGACACTGGAGGCAAAGGGGGGGTGAAGTGACTTGCCCAAGGACACAACAGACCAACTAGGACAGAGTGGGAATCGAAACACTAACCCTTCGGTTAATGGACGACTTGCTTTACCAACTGAGCCACGGTGGCCTCCAATAAACCAATATACCTTTGTATAAATTCCAATTTGCAAGTCACACATTTTGTATTTTCACTTATAAACGATATCATTGGTGTGGATAATGGTGTTTAAATGGACAAATCATTAAGAGACATGTCTCTCTCCATATCGGAGGTGCTCATGGTGTGACTGTGTAAACGGATCAATGTCCCCAGAAAGGTATGAATACAAGCACAAGCGTATACACACACACACACACACACACACACACACACACACACACACACACACACACACACACACATCATCTGAGTAAAGACAGAGCAGAAACATATTGCTCCTATTATACTCAGGCATTTAGTTTTCCCCAGAAAAGCAGTGATTGTGTTTCCGTTGGAGCGCAGTGGTGTAGATGATGGCTTTGGCAGGAGGCAGACAGCCCCGCACTGATGAGCGAACACTCAGCTGCAGCAGAATGGCACTGGAAGAGCCGTGAAAAATGGTGCGGCGTTTAGCAGCGTTTGGCAACGGCTGCCGCGGGTTCATTGAGTCAGAAACCAAGAGGCCGTCTTTGTGGGGTGTGACTGTCACAGCGGGATGACAGATTGCATTCTGGGTTCCTCTGAGGGGAAACTCGGAGGGTGAGATAATGTTTATGAAATAAAACGCTGCAAAAGTGTGAAAACAACAAAATGCTGTGATGTAAAGAACCAGTTTAACCCGTTAGCGTTCTGGGGTAATTTAGCTTTAAAATCTGCCTGTGAATTAAAACTGCAGCTGTTCATCAACTGTTAGGGGTACAGATAAAAGATTGGGCTCTTTGTGAAGGTAACACCCTGGAGTTTGGACTAGAACACTCATTTTTACTCTTTATTTAACAGCGGAAAAATGTAGACTTAGAAACATGAATAAAGTTAGATTTTTTTCCTTTTTCATTAGATTTTTTGGTAAAAACCAGAGTGTATTTGTCTGTATTTGGAAGATATGGATTAAAACCGTCTGTGACCTTTACAGTTCAAAGTTGAGAATTGTATTTGTAAAAATGACAGTTTCATAGCATTTTTTCTGTGGTGTGTTTTACAGAAGGGATATTTGGGGAATGATTCATTTTACAAATTGGTCATAAATAGGCAATTTAAAAAAGTCAAAATGATGAAAAAGAGTCAGAATTATGAGATTACAATCAAAATTATGAGAAAAAAGTCGTAGTTATGATATAAGAAATGGATAATTATGAGATTACAAGTCAAAATGATGAGATAAAACATCAACATTATGAGGAACATTTTCTAAATTCTGATATTAAAAAGTCAAAATTATGAGATAAAACATCAAAATTATGAGGAAAATTTTTCAAAATTATGGGACAAAAATGGATAATTATAAGATGTTGTAGTCAAAATGATTAGAGAATTATGAAATTTAAAAAAAATCTAAATTATGAGATTAAAATCAAAATTATGGGAAAAAAGTTGCAATTTTGAGATAAGAAATGGATAATTATGAGATTAAAAGTCAAAATAATGAGCTAAAATGTCAGCATTGTGAGATAAAAAGTTAAAATTATGAAATAAAACATCAAAATTATGAGGAAAATTTTCAAAATTTTGAGACAAAAATGGATAATTCTAAGATAAAAAGTCAAAATGATGACATAGTAAATCATAATTTCTGATTAACTGATGTACAACTTATTATTCATACTGTCACATTTGTCTAGTTTGAAAAAGTAATGAGTCTATTCTGAGAATGTAAGGAGGCTAAAGTACAGATATTTATACAAAAATGTAAGGAGTAAAAGTAAAAAAGTAGCCAGAAAAATAAATACTGAATTACCTAAAAATTGTACTTAAATACAGTAAAGCAAGTTACTTCCACTTCTGAGTATAAACCATCCTTTTGTGTATGTGGTGTTACTATTGCACTTCACAATGGTTTATATTTTCAAAAAGATGAGTTTGTTCACTTTCATTTAATGTGTGACAAGTGCAGGTGCATTAATGTGTGAGCTGAATATATAAGTGTTATTAAAATAATGTCATTTATGTGCCGGGATGGGGACGTAAAGCCTGGAAGAGTTTAAGGTGAAATACTC
This sequence comes from Siphamia tubifer, assembly GCA_020466265.1. NCBI lineage: Eukaryota > Metazoa > Chordata > Actinopteri > Kurtiformes > Apogonidae > Siphamia > Siphamia tubifer. Next base: position 37,298,162 of record CM035796.1, read on the forward strand.
TGCTACACAACAAATAGTGTATGCAAAAGAAGCCATTGCACACTCACATCCTCCAACATATTGTGTTTGAAAAGCCCCATTGATCTGCTGGGAAATAGCAGTTTTGGCATGAAGCGTGGCTGTTTGGCACTTCAGGAAACAAGCTGACAACTTGGCCTTAGGAAGGCAATAAACTGGTTTCCTCAGGAGACGGAGCATGGCTCACTCTTCAGACGGGGACATTAGGTGATTGCTGTTCTTATTGTCTGCTCATCAAAAGGAATTTATCAGTTAAAACTTCACACAAAAAAATTCTTTTATGATTCACATAAATTGCCACAAGGAATAAAATAGTGTTCTCATGTCTGACCAAGAGGATTTTGGTCAGAAAATAATTACAGTGGTATCTCATCAGAGGTGGGATGTAATTAAGTAAAAGTACTTTGTTACTGTACTTTAGTAGATTTTTTTAGGTATCTGTACTTGACTTGAATATTTATTTTTCTGCCAACTTTTTACTTTTGCTCCCTACATTTGTTCATAAATATAAGTACTTCATACTCTTTACATTTATATAAATATCTGTACTTTATACTCCTTACATTTATATAAATATATGTACTTTATACTCCTTACATTTATATAAATATCTGTACTTTATACTCCTTACATTTATATAAATATATGTACTTTATACTCCTTACATTTATATAAATATCTGTACTTTATACTCCTTACATTTATATAAATATATGTACTTTATACTCCTTACTTTTATATAAATATCTGTACTTTATACTCCTTACATTTATATAAATATATGTACTTTATACTCCTTACTTTTATATAAATATCTGTACTTTATACTCCTTACATTTATATAAATATATGTACTTTATACTCCTTACTTTTATATAAATATCTGTACTTTATACTCCTTACATTTATATAAATATCTGTACTTTATACTCCTTACATTTATATAGATATATGTACTTTATACTCCTTACATTTATATATGTATCTGTACTTTATACTCCTTACATTTATATAAATATATGTACTTTATATTCTTTACATTCTCAGAATAGACTCATTATTTTCTCAAACTAAACAGATGTGACAGTATGAAAAATAGGTCACTTCAGAGGGAAAATCAGTGGAGGAAAGAAACTGTAACTTTCTATATTATAATTATGACTTATCTCAAAATTGTGTCTGTTTATCTCACAATTATGTTCTTTTTTTAATCTCATATTTCTGACTTTTCCTTAATGGAACGGTGTGTAAAAACGACACTATTTCTCTGCATTCCTAACTGCAGTAGCTTTGGAACAAATCATCTTGGCTGTACGTTTTGCGTTTTTCTACAACCTGCTGTAATCGCGAACACCACTACTCGTCTGTCACCACTTCCATCGACTGATTAACGTGAACTGATTTAAGATAAAATTTGTTCCTTGGATGCCTTGGTTATGATTAGTTGATTCTCGTCGATCATATTTGTGTCATTAAACCGGTAGAAATAGGCGAGGCGAGAAGGAACACTGTATAAAACATGATAAGAAAAACAAACCCCGCCCCTTCATTTGTCCTCTCTTTTATTATTGCAACACACATCTTGGTGACCTTGACCTTTGACCTAGCCTGGGCTCGCCCATGCTAGTTTGACACAACACTGAATCTGCAGAACTATCGACAGAATTCAAAACTCCACAGAAATCGGAAACTCCACCCTCTTTGTCGGGAGCCAATCGCCATTGTGGTGGCTGAGTGGGAACCATTTTCTTTGTCATTCTTTTTTTCCCCATGATGTCAGATTTCACACACACATACACACACACACAAAAGCTCCAGCTTCGCCCCCCTATAGCGAGAGAGAATCTCTCAGAACCCCCTCTCACTGTCGGACCCTTGCTGCGCTGTGATTGGTCAATCAACATTCCAGTGCGGGGAATACTCGTGTGTAAAAGTACATGCTTCTTTGCATGTGAGTATGCTCCGCCCGAGAATGTTCATTGACCAAACACAGTTCAGCAAGGGTCCGACAGTAGGACGGGGTTAAATCACATAACTTTCCAGCGCTTTTGTTTATTCAGAGATTAAAATAAATATTTAGAATTTAAAATGAGTCAGGACTAAAGGAAAAGGAGTAGAGTCTGGATCCATTTTAATCGAGACAGTGAAACTAAAAGCAAAATGCTGGGGACTCAGTTTAAGCCTAAAACACTTTAAAAAAAACCAAAAAAACAAAAAAGAGCTAAATAGCCAGTTTTTTTAGTAGATCTTTGAAAGAAACGAGCCATAAAGATCTGGATCCCCTGTAAGAGTTTAATCAGTTTGACCCACTGGATACGTCAAAGGAAAGGGTGGTGTGATTGGTTTAAGTTTTGACTCCGCCTTTTCTGGCTTCGACCAATAGCAAACTGGCATTTGAGGAAGGCGGGTCAACCACGGTTCACCTTAAAATGTTGGCCAGACCCAAAAGTTTGCAGAGCATTGGAGAGTCATGACAACCAGGCAACCTTTGACCTACATTCACCAAAATATAATGGGATTGTTAAGAGTTTTGAATTCTGTATATGTATGTTTTGTAGTGTTTTCTGTGTGGGCTGTTCATGAGCCATTTTAATAACATGGCGTTGGTGTTTGTTCATATTATAAGTGAAAATATTAAGATGAAAACTGGGATATTGGAGGCGGGTCCTGTCAAATGATGCAATAGATACAACATTTGTGGATATTTATTGATGTTTTGATGTGTTTTGGACTACATATGGACAATTTTTCTTGTTAGTTTTGGATGTTTTTGTTGGACTATGACAGCGTTTGTTGAAATATGGTTCCTCTGTGGATAATTATGAGACATAAAGGCTGTTTGACATTTGTATTTTGAACAAATGAGATAAATGATTTGTACCTGCTGTGGTTATTTTATTGGAAAGTGTCATATCTTCCAATGTGTGAGAATCTCCATTGTCAAACTATATTAGGTCATGTGACATTTTGGATCGCTTTGGGTGGTTTGATTAACATTTTTGACTGTCTACTTCCAGCCATTGGAATTTTAAAGGGTTAATAACTTAATAGATTGAAGATGAGCTCCAGGTGTGATGTTGCTGTCCTGGCAGTGAGCTGGGGACATAAAAAGACAACGCACACCAGTTCCAGGAGGGTAGATGCTAGATTGGAATGGACAGGGGGCAGGACTAAGTTAGAAATTGGCCCAGTGGTTTTTGTGTAAATTTGCTGACAAACAGACTGAAAATAATACTTTTGGCATCTATTCCAGGGTGGGATAATGTCCCTGAAGTCCCCCCAAGCCTCTATTCCCCCAATCATTCGGAGAAAATGCATCACCTGGTGTCAAAATATAACGGCATGTAAAGTCAAGGTAGTGACATGAAGAAAGAGAACTGTTAGACAATCAATATCAACTCTATTTGAGCGACATTGACCCGATAGTGGTAGAATAATGTCAGAGAATCCATTTTACCCACAAAACTCCACTGAAAAATGACACCATATGATGTCTGGAGGAAAGGCAGAAAATCAGTATTTGTAAAACGATCAATATGAACCAAATTTCATCTCAATCGGACTATTATTGGTTGATTCATGACCAAAAAAACTCAATAAATTTTTTTCAGCTAAAGCGCCCCCATCTGGATGACAAAAGCTGAAAATATTGGGGTCGACTTTGTTGGTTATCAAGGGATAAGAAACAAATTCATGTCTCTGGAATTATTTGTCTGATTGACTTCAAAGTCAGAATCAGAATTACTTTATTGATCCCAAGGGAAATTATTTTTAATGACAAGAGTCATGAAGGCAATAAAAATTTTTTAATATATTCACCAATTCACACTCATACACCAGTAGGTTTCTAAGGTCAAAGGTCAGTCCTACTGGGGGCCTAAGTCAGGGTTCAGTGTCTTGCCCAAGGACACTTCGACATGTGGACAGCCAGAGCTGGGACGCAAACCACCAACCTCTCAGTCGTTGGGCGACCCACTCTACCAACTGAGCCACAGGCGTGTAAGATTTAACACATTTAATGTCTGAGGCAGATACTTTCTAAAAAAGAAAATTGTAGAGCAGTGTAATTTACCAAAATGTTAAATATATTGTGGTGATGCAATAGGTTTTTGACCAAAATGCAAAACCTATCAGCAGGATTTTCTCATTGGTGGATTTTACTTTGGATAATGAGAACAGAGGAGCATGTTACTATTCAAAATATTATAATATAGATATAGAAAATGGCATTTGACAAGAAAACAATAGTTTCTTTTTAGTTTTTCAATACAGTAAATCTTTTTCAGATAGGAGCTTTTCCATTTCAGTTTACAGCTGCACTTACAAATGATGAGAGTTGCACTTGTAACAGCTCCAGTAAATGCTTTTTCAACAGTCTTCAGTGTCTTTTTCTACAGGCGGCTGGGGCTCATTTGGCAGAACAGATCATCCAAAGGGTCAGCGGTTCGAACCCTGGCTCCCACTGTGTCCTTGGGCAAGACACTGAACCCTAAATTGCTCCCAGTAGAGTGTGTTAGCAGCGGCTTCCATGGCAGCAGAATGGGTGAATGTCAGGGTTTGTAAAATGCTTTGGGCACCATGAAGGAGTGGAAAATAGTTCTATAAGTGCAGTTTGGCTGTTGTATATTCAAGATAAAAACAACAAACTGCTGACCTTTGGAAGTCGATCGTATATGCATTTGTAAATGTATGTTAGAGAATACTGAAGTGAACCTATGAACTTTTGTGTGAGAGGCAATTGTTGCTAATAAGCAGAATCCAAATCTGAACCACATACTAAATGATCTGTGAAACTATTAGTTATAAAACTTTATAAAGCTGCCAAGTTTGGACATGAGCCATTGCACTGAATTGTCCCTCAACAAAAAAACCTATTTAAAATGCATTTTGATGTGCAATTGTTTTGAATATACGAGGATCTAAATGTTTTGTTTTATAAATGAATGTCTAAAAATATGATTGTATTGCTGCCCATCTTGGCCAGGACACTCTTGGAAAAGAGCAGTTTAATTTCAATGAGGTTTTCCTGTTTAAATAAAGGTTAAAAAAAAAAGAACTTAAATAAACCAAAATGACACTGAAACACACGCTTCAGTGTCATCCTTCTTGTAGCTGAAATAATTAAATAAAATGAATTAAAAAAATTTAACATATGAAAATAAAATTAATTAATTAAAACATATAAATAAATAAATAATACAAATAAAACATTAAAATAGATACAAATAAGTAAAAAAATTATTAATTAAGCAACAAATGCATTAAAAAATAAAAATACATTTAAATAAATTAAAAATGATATAAATGAAAATAAAACATCCAAATAAAATAAATATATATATATATATATATATATATATATATATATATATATATATATATATATATATATATATATATATATATATATATATATATATATATGTATATATATATATACAAATATAGAAAAAAATAGAACAAATAGAAAGAAACAAACAAACAAACAAACAAATAAACAAACAACAAAACAAAGAATGAACTCCACATAATTGATGTTGCTTGAGCCTTGGTTTTGGGCTATTTACCAAAATTATCTGGTAAAAAGTAAAAATTCTGAGATAAAAAGTCTAAATTATTGAAGTCACTAGCACGACCACAATTAATCCATATATAAGGCGCACTGTGAGAAAATGTAAGTATTTTAAGTGTGCCTTATAGTCCACAAAATACGGTAACTTAATATTCTAATTCTCAAGGACTTGGCGCCCCCAAGACATCTGGTGCCTTAGGCGACCGCCTAGTCTGCCTATGCCTAACGCCGGCCCTGCCTGTTATATACTCCTGAGGATTTTGTTTCATATCGCAATATACCGCAGGGTTAAACAAATATTTTTCTAATATTGTGCAGCACTAGTACAGGGTTCAACAGCGTCCTGAATAAATCCTCTTCAGACGACAGAGGAAGTCATTAAAGGTTCACACAGTTGTACGACTCCTCACTGAGCAAATCTGAACAGCGTAACATGTTGAAAGAGCCCTGAAGCAAGACATGCTACTGAAGTGGTTAATCGCACTACTATCCCACACAACCTGCAGTTAATTCCCTCCCAGGACAAACACCGTCACATGATCAGTGGAACATCACAGGGAAAAGTGCCAGCGGCTCCAAACCAGTTGCTGTTAAACATTGACTGATCCAAATCTCGACGTAATGACACTGTTGGCAAAGTCACGCATAGGACACGTACAAGAGCTTCTATGAGGTCTGGATGTTTATGATAAGCTCCTCCATCGTCTGGACTGATTGGAAAGGGTTAAAATCCGATAGCAAAGATTAACTGTGGTGTATTTTTATATGGACCCGCAGCAGAATACATAACAAATATGTTCCACCAAGGACAACCAAGAATGGAAGCACTTACCAAAAGAACAAAAGAACGTGTTTGTCTGAAACCTGATGTTAGAAAAACTAAACCACCTGAATCCTAATAGTTAATATTAGGTTTAAGAAGAGTTTTCATCTGCTAAGGAATGAACTTTATCAATCAATAAAAGTTTATTTATATAGCACTTTTCATACATGGTGACCCCCCCCCCAAATCAAAAAGAATACAACAAATAAATAAATGAATAAATAAGAATGGTAATAATATAAAAGTAAATACATAAAATAGCAGAGTAAAATAAAGTTAAGAGGAAACTATAACTAAAAGCTAAGTTAAAAAGGTAGGTTTTCAGTTTAACCTTAAAAATATGAACACTCGCAGCGGACCTCAGATCCTCAGGTCGACTGTTCCATAGTTTGGGGAAATAAAAACTGTGTTTGTTATCTATCTATCTATCTATCTATCTATCTATCTATCTATCTATCTATCTATCTATCTATCTATCTATCTATCTATCTATCTATCTATCTATCTATCTATCTATCTATCTATCTATCTATCTATCTATCTATCTATCTATCTATCTATCTATCTATCTATCTATCTATCTACCTACCTACCTACCTACCTACCTACCTACCTACCTACCTACCTACCTACCTACCTACCTACCTACCTACCTACCTACCTACCTACCTACCTGTCTGTCTGTCTGTCTGTCTGTCTGTCTGTCTGTCTGTCTATCTATCTATCTATATCTATCTATCTATCTGTCATCTATAGTTGTAATATATAATTGTTATAGTATATTAAATAGTTGATAAAGTATATTCTATAGTTATAATAGTATATTCTTTAGCTGTAATAATATATTATATAGTTGTATTAGTATATTATATAGTTTAAGTCATTCATTCATTAATTCATCTTTAAATTAGTTTGGGCAATAAACAACACAAGTAACAAGGTAAAGGTAAAAGAAGGTAAAATACTTTATTTGTACAATGAAATGTGTCCTCTGCATTGAGCCCATCCTTCATGCCATTGGGGCACCTGTAAGGAGCAGTGGGCACCCATGTGCAGTGCCCAGGGACCCATCTTCAGCTGTAGAACCAGACTAATGATCAGACTCACCTGGCTGGAGGATTTTACCCAAACAAACATATTTTTGGGTGATGGGGCAAAAAGGAGCACCCGGAGGAAACCCATCCAGGAACAGGGAAAGAAACATGCAAACGCCTGCACAGTCCAGGAACTTCTATCTATCCATAGAGTCTGCACTCTCTGATATGTGAGTCTTTCACCTTCCTTACTTAACTGACCTGACAAAGCTGAATTTCACTAAAATGTTGAAAAATAATACTTCTTGTGTATATCTGTCAACATTACTGATGTCATTGGAGTATAATCTAGCAGAGGGAGGGGGGCTAGATTGACATATTTCACCAATAAGACTCATAGGACCCTTCAGATAAAGGAAAAATATGTGTGTTGAAGAGCTAGAAAGTATGTGGAAGAAAGTCTCCAGTGTCAGAGATGAAGAAAAATAGCATCAAATTAGAGCCAAACGCTTGTATATTTTCTGGAATTCATGGTCACAGACATCGGTTCTAGTGTCAGAATGATGTGTAAAATCTGCCAAAGACATGCAAGTGAGAAGCATTAAAGTGGTGGAGTTTTTTGTGCAGCAAATGGAACCAAGAGTACAATTACACTCTCAGCGGAACAACAACAAATGACAGAAAAAGCTAAAAGCAGGAGAGTAGAATGTCAACTATCAGCTTTATCGACTGGAACTTCTCAGCATCCTGTTTCCATGAGTAGGTTTTCCACCTGCCTCCACTTAAAAAAACAATTGATACTGAGCCTGACAAACACCCAAAAACAAGAGCCATTCACAGAGTGTGGGTTGTATAATAGCAATAGTGAGGGTCAGCTTTTTATATATGTTACTACTTAGGTCAAATTTCAGAAATTATTATTTTAGATTTATCTGGAAGCTTATTAAAAATGTTTGAGTGACACTAACCAACCAATCAGAGGCCGCTTTTCAACATCGCCCTAGCAACAAGGGATTTTGTTTACTAGAGAAGGCTTTGTTCTGAGGCCTCCCATTGGTTAAAAAAAAAAAGAGAACAAAAATGCAGACAAATTACAAAAAACAAATCTATTTGTTACCTACTTTACTATCTGCTCATTTGTTGTTGTTTTTTGTTCTGTTTTGTTTTTTGTATATATGTATATGTTTTTATTATTATTATTATTATTATTATTATTATTATTATTATTATTATTATTATTATTATTATTATTATTATTATTATTATTTTTGTACTATGCAATACTATACTATTGCTATAAGATGAATTCAGGTTAATGGGGAAGTGAAGAAGGGGTAGGATTAAATAAGCTTATGCTTCATCCTACTGTCATTGTGTATTATTATTATTATTTTTTTTCCTTTTTTTTGTCTGCATTTTTTCTCATTGTTTATCACCAGAGAGGGTGTCAACATTATTTGAGATCAATGCATTTTTTTAGTCTTGCAGACAAATATTTTAATATTTGGTGCATGTGTGTGACCATCATCGGTCCTCCCTGAAAGCTGAGCAGACATCCTTTATCAGAACTCTCTATTATAAGCCAGGGAGGGCAGTGCTACACCTCAGTGATGTGTGGAGGAAACAAAGACTGGACAGGACAAACAGGGAAAGAGATTAACAGGCGGTGCTATTGCAGTTAAAAGATTGAAAGGTGGTGTTTTATTCCCAACTATTAACTGTCCATCAATAGAAATAAATAAATAAATCAAAAAAAGAGAAGAAAACCAAAACAGCACAAAAGAAAAAGAGATTCAATGAATAAATAATTAAACAAAACGGTAGTGAGCACCATAATTGTGGATGACTTGATAGTATAAAATAGAATGCAATAGAATAGAATAGAATAGGCCAGAAGAGGACACTAGTGAATGAGTTTAGGGTAGAAATTCTGGAGAGATTCCCATTATTATTGTTGTTGTTGTTGTATTGATTATTGTTGTATTGATTATTGTTGCATTCTGCACATGTTCGAAATAAAGCATTCAAATCAAATATATAATTGTGTAGATTTCTATTTAAGGGTTGTCTAGAGCAGGAGTGTCAAACTTATTTAATTATCATTTAGTAAAATGACATAATAACCTATAAATAATGAGAACTCCACATTTTTGTCATTGTTTTAGTGCAAAAAAAACCATTAAATTATGAAAATACTATAAATAATTTATCTAAATGCAAAAAACAGATGCCTCATTATCGTCATGGAAATGTATGAGGGAGGATCAGAAAACTAAACTAAAAAGCTAAGCCGGATGTTTTTTTTTAACAGAACCAACACACAATGTATTTAATAACAATGGAGAACACAGCAATATTAATGAAATAACCATGGAATGACACCATTAACCCTTTAACATTAAGAGGTGATTTCCCTTAAAACACCTAAAGAGTTACCTCTCCAAATTAAAAGTCCAGATGTTCTTCAATCATTTAGATCAGTGGTGTCAAATTCACTCTGTTCAGGGGCCACATTCAGCCTGGTTTGATCTCCAATGGATCAGTAAAATGAAAACATAGTAACTTATAAATAATGAGAATTCCGTATTTTTGTTATTGTTTTAGTGCAAAAAACCCCACACAAAATAATGAAAATACTATAAATTATTTATCCAAATGCAAAAAAAAAAAAGGTGAAATTTCACAAGGGAAAATAAGGGCAATTTTAACAATATTCTGCCTCAATAGATCATTAGTCCATGTGTTTTATTATGGATCAGTTCTACAAAGACACTAAACTCTTAGTAACAGAAGCAGAAAGGTGCTTCACATTAGTAAAGCACTTTGAGTGGATATGAAATTCATTCACTCTCACATGCACCCTTTGATGGTGGTAAACTATATACATAGCCACAGTTGCCCCAGGACAGACTGACATGAGCGTGGCAGCCATTTTGCACCTACAGCCCCTTTGACCACCATTAAATATTCATACTGGACACAACGGACCAACTAGGACATAGTGGGATTCGAACCACCAACCCTTCAGTTACTGGATGACCCTTCTGTACCAACTGAGCCACAGCTGCCCCGTTTGATAAAAATTGGTCCAATACATTTTTGCATATACCTGCTTACAAACAGACAGACAGACAGACAAACAGACAGACAGACAGACAAACTGACTCAAATACAATACCCCTCTTTCCTTCAGGGGCGGGGAAATTCATTTTGATTTTTGCCGTGCACCCAATCCATTCTTTGCATATTAAAATAGTGCAATAGTTTTGACACATCAACCTTTACTGTCTCTAGTGATTATGTGACGGACACAAGGAAAGACTTTCCACCAGTCATGTGATGAACCTAAAGGTCAAGACATGTTTTAGTTCCACTTTGGGGGTGTTTGAAACCACTGTACAAGGCTCTTCTGACATGAACATGAGAAATACAACAGTGAGAGCTGACATAGGACACATAAAGGCTTCAGCCCTGTTGTTTATAGGGTGCTGGTTCTATTTAAGTGGATTGGATCAGACCCTCTTATCTTCCACCTTTATTGTTTTCATTTCTTCCACTCTGCAGCAATACGCAGGTATTAACGGTAAAGGTCAGTGGAAGACGAGGAAAGACATGATGTGTTTAACAAGGGGGGTTTGAACTGAAGGTGGAACAGCTGTTTGCTCCAACACTTCCAACGCTGCTCCTGTGAAATAGGAATAAATGGTTTGTTTTTCTGTTTTTGACCATATCATATTTTAAAGCAGTGCAGTAAAGTGACGCTGAAACACTGGATGTGCTTTAGTTATATTTATTTGATCCATATAAACTGAGACTACAATCACCTCTGCACTGGAAAAAATGACCATCTAAAAGTACAAATACTACTACTACTACTACTACTATGACTACTACTACTACTACTACTACTATGACTACTACTATGACTACTACTACTCCTCCTCCTACTACTACTACTACGACTACTACTACTACTACTACTACTACTACTACTATGACTACTACTACTCCTCCTCCTACTACTACTACTACGACTACTACTACTACTACTATGACTACTACTACTCCTCCTCCTCCTCCTACTACTACTACTACTACGACTACTACTACTACTACTACTACTACAACTACTACTACTACTACTACTACTACTACTGCTATGACTACTACTACTCCTCCTCCTACTACTACTACTACGACTACTACTAATACTACTACTACTACGACTACTACTACTACTACTACTATAACTACAAATACTACTACTAATACTGCTACTATGACTACTACTACTACTGCTACGACGACTACTACTACTACTACTACTACTCCTACTACTACTACTACGACTATTACAACTACTACTACGACTACTATGACTACTACTACTACTACTACTACTACTACTATGACTACTACTACTACTACTACTACTACGACTACTACTACTACGACTACTGCTACTCCTCCTACTACTACTACTACTACGACGACTACTACTACTCCTACTACTACTGCTACTATGACTACTACTACTACTGCTACTCCTCCTCCTCCTCCTCCTCCTACCACTACTACTACTCCTACTACTACTACTACTACTCCTACTACTACTACTAGTACTACTACTACTACTCCTACTACTACTACTACTACGACTACTACGACTATTACTACAACTACTATTACGACTACTACTACAACTACGACTACTACTACTCCTGCTACTACTACTACTCCTACTACTACTACTAGTACTACTACTACTACTCCTACTACTACTACTATGACTACTATTACTACTATTCCTACTACTACTACAAATAATAATAATATATTTTTGTTTAAATTAAGCAAAAATATCTGCCATACACAAATCAAAATTCTGTTGTTAAGATTTCTTAAATCAGATTTTCCAGATCTATTGTCTATAAATCATTTCTTTTATCTCCCTGAAAAGTTCTTTTTTAGGTGATTGTGTCTGATTTTAAGTGTAATGAGATATTTGGATGAGAAATTACAAAAATACACATAAGATTTAGATTTTTCCAGTAGAACAACCTATAAAAATATAACTCCATATTTTCTTATGTATGTATAGAATTTATTTATTTATGTATTTATTCTGTGCAACTCAATATTTTCATGTATAATTAAAGCAACAACAAAACAATTCTTCCAGTGGAACCAGTGAAAACATTTATCTTAAGATTTCTTAAATCAGATTTTCCAAATCTATTGACTAAACAGTTCTTATATCTGACTGAAAAGATATATGATTCTGTCATATTACTTCTGCGAAGGAGGTTATGTTTTACCTACATTTGTTTGTCTGTTTGTTTGTTTTAAGATAACTGAAAAACCTTTTAGAGATGATTGATCGTTAACTAAGAAACCATTATATTTTGAGCTATAAAGGTCAAAGTTCAAGGTCACAGTGAAGGTCAACAGCTAAAACACATAAGTGGTGATATCTCAGATAGTATCAGGTGTTCTTTTTTTTTCTTTCACTTCGTCTTACCTTCGGACATCAGATGAGATAACACCGACGGGCGTCATGTGACGTCATAGAGCAAACGGTATATTTGCAAAATGTATGACCTTTACCTTCAAGCAGGGTTATTGACAAATTTTGTTTTTGTATCTTGTGCTTCATATTAGATTTTAGATCTAACGTGAAATTTGATCGTTATGCGACGTCACATAACATCAGAGTGACGTCATACGTTGTCGAATATTGAAATGGCCATATCTCAAAAATGGGGCAGAGGATTTCTTTTAATGTTTTTAAACTCAAAGGGATTGTTAATGACCGATAAAATAAATCATTAGCAAATGCAGAACACTACTTTACAAATAAGTTACGAACATCCAGATCCAAACCTTGGCAGACTGCACTCTCGGGGTGCTCTAGTTTTTTAAGTTTAATGACATATTTAGACTAGAAATGAAAAAAAAAGTAAGTAAAATTTGAATTGTTTTCCAGTGTATATGTTATATCTTCTGTGCAGTGATGGAAATATCAAAGACAATTAGTGCAAACAAACCCATTCAAACTCTTGTATTCCCTCACCCACTGAGAATCGACAGGTAATCAGTTTGAAAAGCAAAATCGATGTAAGAATCATTATATTCTTATCGATTCTCATCCCTGGTCTACACAGGATTAAAACACTGTCTAATTCTATCATAACTCTAATCCTAAAAACCTTCACTTGCAATGTTTTACATTATCAATACCTGTTTTTTGTGGGTTACAGCGGCAGTAGAGTCCCCCCCACAGATGTAAACAGATTTGTGTGCTCATTATAGTGTAATGCTCTTCACATCCACACACTTTGAACTCTCATTCTCTGCTTAATTCTTTCCTTCTAAAGCCAAGCCAGGGGAGTAATCCAGCATCTTAGGATCTTCTCTTTTTCGTTTTCCAAATGCAAATGGAAATCCTTGTTCTACAAACGGCTTATTGAGCGGCTTAAAGAGGAAGTTGTTGCTCCTCATCAGTTTCCTGAAGAAATGAAAAGCTGCAGCAGAAGTTCATCCACAGCTACAACTACACATCTATACAAGCTACAGATTGTCAGCTCTGGTCTGAAACACACTGGGAATTAAATAAATACACCACAGAAACACCACAGATGAGTGTCACTAAAATAGAAGAAGGAAGTAAACATGTATGAATGATAGAATAGACTAATTTTATTTATGCATTTTGTAGATGCTTTTTACCAAAACGACTTAAAGGAGAAAGTCAACAATTACATTCTCTCTCTCTCTTGGGTCCTATCTGTCAACAACAGTAACAGTACTTATCACCACTCGTTTTAGTGATATGCCTATTTAAATTAATGTGACCTTCATATCAACCTTTCAAGGTCGTTGTCGTTCAAGTTCAAAGGTCATGATGCCTATGCCAGGTTTCCTTTCTGTCAATAATAATAATAATAATAATAATAATAATAATAATAATAATAATAACTAAGTCTCTATTGCCACTGTCTTCTTTCCATTTTAGTCTTTTAGGTTTTGACCCAGTCACCTCTGACCTCTTGGGTGAATAATAGGTTGAAATTTATAGACCAGGCATGGGCATCTATTCCACAAAGGGCCGATGTAGCTGCAGGTTTTTGTTCAAACCAAACAAGAGTGCACAGTTTGAGTGATCAACTCTCTGAAGACTGAGATCAGTTTATTAACTGAATCAAGTCTGGTGTTCTGCTGCTTGGTTGGAAAGAAAACCTGCAGCCACACTGGACCTTTGGGAATGGTTTGCCCATGCCTGTTATAGACAAAAGATGCAGAATACAAGGACAATCATTTTGATGCTCATTGGAAGTCTCTACGATGAATAGTTCAAAAGTTCTTTCCAAAATTGGATTTGGCATTTATTGTGACCTTGACCTTTGACCTAGCATCTTCAAATGTGTCCTTCAAGGTTCTGATGTCAATGTACATCAACAGTGAGAGCTAAAATAAGCTATATGTAAAAGGAATGAAAAGGAAATTCCTGATTTGCCCTATCTCTGATAATTCTGAAAACACATTTTTTGGTGATTTTGACCTTTGACCTACATATACTAAACTTTAATGGGATCTATTCTCGACTATCTCACACTTTTCCTGGAAATTTCTTGGAAAATATTCCACTAGATCTTGCTGAAAAACAGACAAATGGACAAATAAAAGAAATAATGGGGGGTGTTTGGTGGTAATAGTCATTCATTCATTTTCTGAACCCGCTTTATCCTCAATAGTTAGGGTGACCAAACATCCTGGTTTTACCGGGACAGTCCCAGTTTGGGGTTGTGTGTCCCGAGTCCCATCAAAAGTTGAGATATGGATGTGTTCCGGTTTTTGCTACTTGCTACATCTGAGTAAAGTGAGAATAATCATAGATATGAATACTAAACACTGCATTGACCACTACCTTGTAAATCAGGGGTGGCCAACCCTGGTCCTTGTGAGCCACAATCCAGTATGTTTCAGATATAGCTCTCTTCTAGCACACTTGATAGTCATTATCAGTCTTCTACAGAAGTTGATGATAGGCTGATCATTTGAATCAGGTGTGTTGGAAGAGGGCTAGATCTAAAACATGCTGGATTATGGCTCTCAAGGCCCAGGGTTGGCTATTGTAGGGTTGTATCCTTGTGACTAATGGCTTCAGTCAAATAGAACACCAGACTCTAAATTCTCAGTTTCCATGCAACCATAAAAACAACATTGCCGTATAACACCAAATATAGTTCCATGTCGCCGCTGAATTCCATTGAAAGGCTGGGTGCATTTATTTTTTGACAAATAAAGGTCAGTTCCAAATAAGCAGGGTCTAATTGAATCAAGGAAGAAGGTTTGACCATTGGTGCTGAAAGTTTTTCCTCTTAGCTTGCTTCGTTTAGTTTCTAGGCTACATAGTACCTACTGTGTTTTTTCACTCAATTTCTGCGGCAGTGAAGCGAAAAGTAAAAAACAAATTAAATAAAATATGCATTTGAATACTTGCAGGAAGCAGGTGTTATGGCATAGCATGGTTTATGGTTTCTAAAATCCACATATCAAAGGAAAATGAATCTCATCTAAGATATTGATGAATGTGAGCTTCAAAAAAAGGATAACAACACTTCAGTGTCACGTTTACACAAACATGGTCAAGCGCAAAATTGTCCCGGTTTCAGGGTAGGGTAATCTGGTCACCCTATCAATAGGGTCATGCGGGTCACTTGGAAGCAGAGGTCTGTGTGGTACAAAATTTTCAGTCCTGCTCCCACCTGCACCTATCCCATTACCCATTTCCTTTGTCACCCACCACAATAGAGAAAGATTTGAATTTGGGAAGTTGGGAAACAGAGCTCCCCTCCTCCATAGTCCTTTCCATTTCTGAAATCATCCAGCACATGCAGTTGGTGATTAGAGCCCTGCGGGACAAGTTTTAAAAGCTCACTGCGGGCGGGAGGGGGCATGCACAGTGCAGGAGCGGTGATAAGCTGCGTTCTGCTGCTAAAAACAAGTGAAAATAAATGTAACTAAAAGAAGTTCAAATGTGATCCATTTCTCCTTTCATTCAGAAGGAGTGTTGTCAGATTGGGCAGTTTTTCACCCAATTGAGCTACTTTTAATTACATCTGGGGAAGAAAAATGCAATATAAAACTTGGGCTGCTTTTGCCAACATCTGGCGTTTTTTTAATGTTGTGAAAACAAACTGTTATTTTATGGTTTAAAAACAGTACACATTCCAAATTCAGTATTCTTCACTCACTTGTATTATGGTCATTCAATTAAAAAAATATTTAATTTCAGTCAGATATTCAGTTACTATAACAACGTGACAAACTATTGTAGTGCGCCGACGCAGGTCCCATGTCATCTGACTGCTGTCTTTGTTCCAATCCAATGCGCACGTCTCCAGAGAGCGATTTCCTAGACTACGCTCTTTAAAGACAATAGCAGAAATGGTCTGGGACTCCCTCTACTGTTCAGTCTCATGTAGGTGTGTACCAGCCTGTCCAGAAATGGATGGACGTCCACTACTGTTGGAGATGTTTAATTGTTTGATGTATGAGTAACAGCTGATGCTGATGGTAATGCACTGTTTTTGTTCTGAATATAGACTATGTAGACTGTTTATGTGGAAAGAAAACTGATGGACAGTTACAACCTCTTATTCTTTAATGCTTTTTAATTAATTGATTTAACAAATCATATACTATTAGGCTACCTTACATGTGATGGCTACGGTTTTTCCCCCTATTTTGATTGTTGTGAGACAGTGGTTTCAACACAAACCTGAGAATGAGTGGACCTGTAGTCAGTGTTTTTCACATTTCCCCTGACACTGTCTGTCTGTTTTTCCATTCCATTTGAGCTTATAGCCTACTGTAACCGTATTTAAATGCACATTTATTCAATTATTATTATTATTATTTTTTCCTTAAGTGGGCGGGCTTTGGAACGTGATTGGGCAGAAATCACTCAACCTAATCTAGCAACACTGTTCAGGAGACGAACCACAAGGGAGAGCGCATGATGAGGTCTACTGAAATAATAATTATTAGGATTACATGTTGCCATTTCAACATTCTGGATTCAGAAATAAGGTAAAAAATAATAAATGTTTCTCATTTCACTTGTTTTCATTTAAACCAAACTGAAAGTGAGCTGTAGATATTTATGTTCAAAGAAAGTAGGAGGCGGGGCACCTTCACATTAGGGCATTAACTACTTCAGTGTTTTTCAAGTCGACTTATCCGTCAATAAAGTCAGAGTCGAGTCGACATGTCATGATAACGTCATCACATTTTCAACTGGGGAACAACACAGACACACAGCTAAAAAAAGAAAAAAAAAAACACACGGACACACGTCTTTCCATCAATGAGCAACTTGTATTAAAGTTCACTGCAATGTAACAATGTCCACTGACAAGACACAGCATTAACATTTTAACACCAACAAAACAAAGGCTGACGTTCGCAAAGAGTTTTCTGTTAAATTTAACTGAACATCAGTAGGGTGAACATATGTCCACATTTTGTCTCGACCCATGGCTCTTAAACCAGACTGTCCACACGTCTGTCACGGGTCCTCACTTTTTATAAAAGTTATAAAGTTTAAGGCAGCGGCCGATAAGTCACACACCACACTGTCCGCATCATGTTTGGAAAAAAGGAGTGCGTTGTCTGCGCTGCTGCTCACACAGGCTAGCTAGCGGATGCTGCTTATATCACGCAGATTAGCCAGCAAATGCCTCTTAAGATGGCCGTGAAATGTACTTTTTCATGTAAGGTGTTTTGTTAGCCCACCACAACTCTCTTACCTGTAGCAGCCATGTCTGGTTTAGGTCTGACTGTGTTTACGCGCCGAGAGAGAGAGAGAGAGAGAGAGAGAGAGAGAGAGACAGAGAGAATAACATGCGACTTGTCGATTCCTCCAAATTTAAGTCGACTTGTGCTACAGGTCTGGTAATGCCCTACTTCACACCATGTCTTTAAATCATATCAACTTCTTATATTTGTATTTCTTAGAATGTAAATGTGACAAGTGACATACGGGCTACAATATGTACAATGTAGTTTATTATTCTTAAAATCCACTGTAGATCTTAGTAAGGTGTGTTGGGTGTGGCTGTAAAGTCTCAGTTGCGAATGTCACCTGGCAACGAGCTCCTTCGCTACATGACAAGGATCTGACAGTAGTGTGTTCAGCTCAGCTCAGCACATTTAATTCCCCAAGCCAATGACAAGAACTTCTGTGAAAAATTACACAAATATCTGAATCCTGTAGGAATTGCGGGCAGGAGCGGGACAAAGTATAACAGGAAGTGAGACTGAAAAGTCTGTCCCTCACAGACCTCTATTGGTGATGTCAACATCTGCTGAACTTGGATGCACTTTTTCCCCCTCTCTTTCTTATTTGTTTCATAATGACCACAAACATACATATATAGAAGAACTGATTTAACATCATTTATATTTTATTTAAAATATAAACGCTTGTTGTCCCACTCTCAACAACCACAGGGAGAGTTCATAACATGTCTGTCAACATATCTCATCTCATTAAAGTATCTAAGATTTCACACATTTAAAAGTGTCATTCCACTAAAACCACTTTTCCACGCTTCTTTTGGAATCTGATGGGTCACTCCGACTTACCAACAGATGCTGCCTTAGACAGTGGTTCATCACCTCCACTGGCTGCATACTGCATTCACAGAAAACAACAAAAGGAACGAGGGACCCAGAAAAAGCCGGTCCATCTGACATCAGATGGACTTTAGCGTCACCCACGTGGGGTTAAGCCCGTCCCTGGCAGCGAATCTGAAGTAGCATTAGCATTAGCATCTACAAGAGAAGACGTGCCCACTAACTGGAAAAGAATGGCGGATCAAACTGGTTGATGTGCTCTCTGTGGAAATAAAGCCTCGTTTTTTTCCCCTGCACGTTTTCACAACAAGCAACAGCACGAAACATAGCGGGATGCTACTCTGGTAAAGGTAAACACATACACACACACAGGAAGAAGAGAGTTTTCCTTCACGGATTCTTAGCCAATCAGAGATGCCTCATCACTGTGTCATGGACATGTATGAGGAAGTAAGGAGTTAACTCTGTTGTTCGACCTCAAGTCATTTTTCTACTGTGAAAAAACAGCTGGAAACAAAGCAATCCGTATCTTTTTTTTAAATAGAGCTAACACACAATGTATTTAATATCAATGGAGAACACAGTAATATTAATGAAATAACCATGAAATGACGGCTTTAAGTTCTGAAACAAATTCTTTCTAAAGAAAATCATAGAGCAGTGTAATAGACAAATCATTACTAATTTAGACAAATCTATCATTACTTTTCATCAACTTTGTAGACATTTTCCAAAGGAAACGCCAACATTCCAAATGAATCCAACCAGTAGTTTTGTCAAAGAAGAAAGAAAATCACTGATGAATACGAAGCCCGACAGAAGAGCGTCTATCGACTCGTGAGCTAAGAAAGAAAACATCCTAGACCTGGCAGAGCAGCAGGTACAGATACTCCAACTTGATTGAACAACACAAGGAAAGATGTAATTCCTGTTTGTCTGGGACTTCCCGAACAATGGTTGAGAAAGGTTTGAGTGTTTTCTGCAATGAACTATCAAATAAGTTTGTAGAAGTAAAGATGACTAAGTGATGAGCAGCTTTTTCAAGTGATTTTATGTTATATTCACGATTACATTTTCTATGTACAGTGGAGAGCGGCTAACAGTAGATCCATTTATATGCAAATGACTCCAAGAGCCAATGCTTTAACAATTTAGCCGTGTTCTTCACACATTTACGACTCTTTGTCCATATGATATTTAGTCCAGCATGGATTAAAACACCTGCTGATTTCATATCAGGTTTGTTTAACAGACACACACTGTGCTGCGCTGCTTAAATCCAGAAAAACACATTTCACAACTAATTTCGTACATACTTGACTAACTCAGGCCCAAATGTGGGTCAAATCCGGCCACCAAAAGGGTCCAATACAAAAAATATACAAAAATGATATGGAATATATTGATCATTTTACTTCTGGTTTCACATACAGATCAAAGTGGGTCCGATCAGTAAAATACTATAATAATAACCTATAAATACTCACAGCTCCACATTTTGCTCTTTGTTTTAAACATTTTCATGTCATTACCTTCTAAATCACAGGTGTCAAACATAAAATGTCTCCTAAACACTTCTAACTCTGAGTTTTTGTGAAATTCCTACTGTGTGTGCTTCAAGTCATGCCTTTTAGGAAGGACAAATACTGAGTGTGAGTCTAAAACTAAGAAAAATCGGCTAAAAACACGGCTTTCCTTCGTGCTCGCGTTAGGTATTTCATGTTTGGTACCATTGGAAAAATTGGGATTCCCTGTAGACCACAGGTGTCAAACATAAGGCCCATGGGCTAAATGTGGCCCACCAACAGTTGAAATGTGGCCCGTGGGATGAAGAGCATAATGAACTTTTAAAAGACTACATATTTTCTTCTCATGTTTTTGCCTTTAAATGTTGACAACTTAATTTTTTGGTCATTAACTGCAAAAAAAAAAAAATAATAAATATATATATATATATATTTGCAATATTTTCAAAATTATGAAAATATTGACATTCACAAACTATCCTGTAACAATAAAATGTGAATAACCTGAACAAATGTGAACAACCTGAAATGTCCACAGAAAATTAGACACAATTTGAACCATTTTCTGCTTCTGTTACTAAGAGTTTAGTGTCTTTGTAGAACTGATCCATAATAAAACACATTGACTAATGATCTATTGAGGCAGAATATTGATAAAATTGCCCTTATTTTCCCTGTGAAATTTAACAATTTTTTGCATCTGGATAAACTATTTATAGTGTTTTCATAATCTAATGGGGTTTTTTTGCACTAAAACAATGACAAAAATGTGGAATTCTCATTATTTATAGGTTACTATGTTTTCATTTTACTGACCCATTGGAGATCAAATCAGGCTGAATGTGCTCCCTGAAGAAAATGAGTTTGAGACCCCTGATCTAAATGGTTGAAGAACATCTGGACTTTTAATTTGGAGAGGTACCTTTTCAGGGAAATCACTTCTTAATGTTAAAGGGTTAAAGGTGTCATTCCATGGTTATTTCATTAATATTGCTGTGTTCTCCATTGTTATTGAATGAATTGTACGTTGGTTCTGTTAAAAAAAAAAAAAAGTCCGGCTTGCTTTGTTACCAGCTGTTTTTGGAGGGTAGTAAAATGACTTGAGGTCAAACAACAGAGTTTTCGGATCCTCCCTCATACATTTCCATGACGATAATGAGACGTCTGTGATTGGCTCAGAGAATGAATGCATGAAGGAACATCCCCCCCCTCCCCTCTCGTTCTGTGTGTGTTTACCTTCCCAGAGTAGCATCCAGGTAGTTTTTGTGTTGTTGCTTGTTTTGGAAAAAAAACACTCTTTCTTTCCACATTTTTTCCAGTTTGTGCAGCAGCAACTGTGGTGCCATTTTCTCTTGTAGATGCTAATGCTAATGCTTCTTCAGATTCGCTGCAATGGGGGACGGGCTGGGGGGAGTTTTACCTCCATTCTGTGGGCGGGGTTAACCCCACGTGGGTGACGCCAATATCCACATGATGTAATGTGACATGACTCGTTGTTTTCTATGAATGGTAAATACAGCCAGTGGAGGTGACACACCACGAAGCAAACGCAGCATGTGTTGGTAACTCGGAGTGACCCATCAGATTCCAAGAGGAGCGTGGAAAAGTGCTTTTCAGCAGAGTGACACCTTTAAAGTACGAAGTGAGCTGAGTCAAATGGAAGCGAACTGCGGCAGACTGGAGGAAACTCGAGTGCTATTGAATTTTCCGTCTATTGAAATGAACTTAACATACGGTAGAGAGCGCAAACCTGTGCTGCCGGCTGCTGATAAGCACAGCGCTGTGTGTGCGAGTAAGCCCAGTATCTGCTGTTTGATCAGACACTGTTGTTGGGATTGTTGGGCGTTGAATGTCAGACACTTCCATGCATCGCACCGTTTGGCAGATGTAGACGAGTTGAGGCTGGCAGCCAACCAGCCCAGCGCCGTGACAGAAAGGAGGCCTTTCATACGGAAAGACAGAGAATAGTCTGCAATGTAAATACATAATGTTTTTATGCCGCTTCCAATGTAAACACACCACTAAAGACCAACTAAAACACTGTCAGATCGGACAAAAAGATGTTTCCGGTGAATGGAGCAGACTCTAGTATTTGAAAGGTGAAGAACAGCAAAGGAAGGTGGGTTTGTTTCTATAGCACATTATTTCATGTACAAGATCATTCAAAGGGTTTTATGTAAAACATTAAAAGCATCACAGCAGGGAAGTAATAAAAAGTAAAGGTATGAAAGACAAACAAAGAGTAAAACGAACTTCAGGACTGACTGTTTTTTTGTTTGAATTCATACCACATTGGGTTTATAGATTGTCATTGATGCAAAATAGAGGAGATTAAAATTTGGGAAAAGTAGGTCAAAGTATAAGTTTAAAAATGAACTAACTATTTAATTAATTAATCAAACAGATCAATAAATAATTTATTTTATTGAGGTACATTTTTTTTATTAATTAGATGTTATTACATTTGGGGAAAAGGAGGTCAAAGTTCATTATTATTTTATAAAGTCCCCCCCCCCCCACACACACACACGATTTACTTAGAATGACCAAAAATGTACATGTCTATCGAAACATAGCTATTAATAATTGAATCCATATCAAATTGACTTCATAGTTGTGACCCATAAAATATCCAATTATATTTTGGGTTAAGTAGGTCTGAGTTCCAATTTTGGATGAATTTTGGATACTTTGTGTGTACTTTTTCATATTGATTAGTAATATTCTAAAATCTATCTATCTATCTATCTATCTATCTATCTATCTATCTATCTATCTATCTATCTATCTATCTATCTATCTATCTATCTATCTATCTATCTATCTATCTATCTATCTATCTATCTATCTAATCAATATTTCATTAAAAGGAGATGCAAAGAAAGTAGCTTTTTTAAATTTACAGCCAGAGCACAAAAATGTTTTTGAAATTGTGTCATGGATCAAATAAATACATAAATGCATAGATACATAATAAATGAATCAATAAATAAGTACATAAAAGGGCACGATGTCAATATTATCACTCTTTCATGTTGCTCATTACTACTCTGAATGTCTCTCTCTCTCTTTCTCTCTCTCTCTCTCTCTCTCTCTCCATCCCATGGTGGGAATGTCCACATCCCATCATCTTTTTTCCACTTCCTGTCAGTAAAACCATCAGCAGATGATCAAACCAACCACTGCTCCTTTTTCAGAATGGGACCTTTTGCTGTTGAGCTGAACTTTGACCCCCTGAATTGTCCCATCGTCCCTGATCCTCTCAGCTGTGTGATGGTCCAACTGTGAACGACCATGGCTGTGATCACACACCTGAGCTCCAGTTTAGCCATTCCCTTAACACTAGAGTGAGATTTTTCCCTCAGCAGACCCCAGACACTGACTCGCTTATTTAACATTTAAACCACACTTTAAATAAGACATTCAAACACCTGGATGGACGAGCGAAGGTGAGGGAGGGGGGGGGGGATCTGATAAGTGAGCCGCTGCCCGTCAGCACAAAATGATCAGGGATAAAACTCTCAGCTAAAAAAGGTCTATTATGGATGAGCAGGAAGAGAAGGGAAGTCCCACAGAGACACAGAGTGTTGTTACCTACACTATGGCTACATTTATGTGATGGTTTTTAATTGACAATTTTTTATTCTGAATAAAATAATTCAGAATTAAAGCTATTTGTGGGTTGTTTTTTTTTTTTTTTTTTTTTTATTAAAGTAAAAAAAAAATCTGCCAATGAAACAAGTGAAAATTATCTTGGTAAGACCCGTTTGGATGTTCAGAAACTTCCAGTGTTGGGAAAGTTCACCTTGATTAGTTCAAAGTTCAGTTCAAGTTACTCAATATGAATCATTTCAGTTCATCGTTCATTCTTCCAAATTATGAACTAGAAGTTCATGGATCCCAAAATTAACTTTTTCGTTCTTTTTTTTGTTCTTTTTTTTAATAACCTGTAGAATAATGTATTGCCTTACTAAACCCAACAATAGCTATTTTTACCTCAGCCAAGGAAGTTATGTTTTTGCCAGAGTTTGTCTGTTTGTCTGTCTGTTAGTTAGCAAGATAACTCAAAACGTTATGGCCGGATCTTGATGAGAATTTAATGATGTTTTGGGAGTGTCACAAGAAACACATGATTACATTTTGGTGATGATCCGGAAGAGATCATGGATTCTGGATCACTTTGAAATGTATTCTCCATTTACCACAATGTAAAATTTGAATTGAAAAGTCATTTTCAACTGGAATTAGGTGTTTACATGGTCATCATAAAGAGGAATTAACCTTTATTATGAATCAAACTGAAATAAAACTGTGTGTCATGTACACAGGTCCTTTATAATCATGTATTCTTCTGTAACTCTGTGGTTGCTTCTTGCAGAGGAGTGTGAAGGCGGTCGACTCCTTCACTGTGCTTCTGCAGAGATGTTTGAGTTTGTGATCCACAGCGAGAGGAAATGTTTAATGGATCACAGAGAGGGTTGAATTATGAGCTTTAGAGAGTGAGCAGACAGGTACAGTAATAAGAGTCTGAAGCAGGAGGCTGCACAAGAACCCAATATTACTATTACAAAATCATTTTCAACACTTTGGAACTGTCACTGAAGTAGTAATGGAACCCAGAGTAACATGTGTGTCACTTCACTCATGGATTTTTCTGTTTATTTAACCCTTTAATGACTAAAGTTATAACAGGACACCTTGATGGATTTGTGTCTGTTAGTTAAAATGAACTGTCGCTGTCACTAATACAGTTAAAATCTCACTAAAATGCATTTAGAACCTTACAAAAACAGTTAAAAACTCATAAAAAATACTGTTAAAACCTCACTAAAACAGACTTAAAATCTCACGAAAACAGTTAAAACCTCACTAAAAACGCACTTACAACTTTACAAAAACAGTTAAAAACTCACTAAAATACTGTTAAAACCTCAGTAAAACACACAAAATGTTACTAAAACACACTTAAGACCTCAGTAAAACAGTTAAAACTTCCTTCAAACACTGTTAAAACGCAGCTGAACCCTCACTAGCATACACTTAAAACCTCACTAAAACAGTTAAAATCTCACTAAAACACATTATTCCTGCAAATGTACACAAATAAAATGTGTAAAGCCATTTTCCACCATGAAGGTGGAAAAGTGCCCTCCATTTTAAAATAAAGTGCACTGGAAAATGCCCTTTAAAAACAAGTAAAGAGACAAGATTTTATTTTATGTTGAACTATAACTAAATAAATTTGTCAATGGAACAAGTGAAAATGAACTTTTCTTTCGTCTTTAGGTGATTCTGTCTTATTTTAAGGGTAATGAAATATTTGGACGAGAAATTACAAAAAAAAAAACTTGGTAAAATTAAAAAAATGTTTCCAGTGTGTGCCATTTTTCTTTTGTACTTTATTGTAATTTTACTTTATTTTTTTCAATATAGACTTCTTATTTTACAGGTCGGTGATTGTTCCTCACTCAATTTTTATTTCACAACAGCTGCTTTGTGATAAGATATCTGGACTCAAAATGACAAAAAATACACTTGGTAAGATTTAGTTTTTCTTTTTTTATTATAATAACCTATAAAAAAAAAGAATCGCTCCATATTTACTTCTCAGAGTTTTTATTTTAATATTTTTTTTTTTGCTTAATTAAAGAAGAAATTAGATTATTGTTCCCTAGTGCGTACTGATTTTTGTTATTTTTACAGTTAGTTGATTGTTCCTCACTCATATTTACATTACAACAGCTGTATTGATCCATAAACATCTAAATATCCAGATGATTTGAATCTGTAATGGCATAATCTTGTGTATGTGTATGTGTGTGTGTGTGTGTGTGTGTGTGTGTGTGTGTGTGTGTGAGGGGGGGGGGTGTTCCAGAGGCAGTGTGGATTGGGTCCAGTGTGTAACGTTGATATATTCATCCAGTTGCGCAGCTCAATTACTCAGACACACATTGGAGTTGTGTTCCCTGCTCAGTTTTAACAGCATCCTGCAGACTTGCCTTGGGCAGCTTCTGTCTGAGGGAAAAGTCAAGCAGCAGCTGAATTATTGAACAAATCAAGGTCCCAGGCTGTGTATTTATATCATATTGGTAATGAGGCCGCTGGAGAGAACACCGTCACCCGCACTGAGAAAGAAGATCTTTATAACATCTGCAGTGTGTGTGTGTGTGTGTGTGTGTGTGAGATGTTGAACCTTAGTGCAGATGATGACTTTACTGACTGTGCTGTGGTCTACACTTGTCCCCACAGGACGTTACACTGCAGTCGTTGTCTTCAATATATGTAGATATTCAAGGACAGCGTTTGGAGGTGTGTGTGTGTGTGTGTGTGTGTATGTGTGTGTGTGTTCCTATGTTTATGGGGACAGTGATGTGTTTACACAGTCCAGCCATGGGGACCAAAATTCAGGTCCCCATCAGGGTTAAATATAAATGTAGTTGAAATCTGTGTGAACTATGCAAATGATGTCCCCTATAAACACATAATTAGTTTTTTCTGGAAGTCCCCATAAAACAGGGGAAATGTGTAAAGTAAAACATGTATTTTAAGATGGTTTTAAGGTTTTAAGATGTGTTTAATTTTTTCTATTTATTTTAATAATATTAATAATAATAGTAACAATAATAATAATAATATATATATATATATATATATATATATATATATATATATATATATATATATATATATATATATACATATATATATATATAATAACCCTTCTCATGCAATTAAGGTGTACTAACGTTCACTACTCAATAACTACTTTACCAACAAATGATGATTATGTCATAGAAACCTCTGTGTGTGTGTGTGTGTGTGTGTGTTTTGAACATCCCCTTATTGATTTGAATGTATGTGTAGATGACAGATGAGTGCTCAGGGTGGAACAGTACGTGTTTGTGGTCATACCCAGCATACACAATAACCTAAACGTGAAGCTTAAACCTAATGAGGACCCAAATGTCACAAACGTGTGTTCCACCAAAAGGCCATTTTACTGCACATTTCACACTTTATCGGCTGGTTTTTATAGATTCCAGAGAGTCGGTTAGGAGGTGTTTTGTCCTTTACTTAACCTTTATGTAGAGCCGAGGTCTTACACTTATTGTCTTTCAGGGGACACTATGATCTCCAGTAAAATAATAGTATAATAACCAATAAATAAGACAACACTATGCAAGGTTTCCTATCTGTCAATGACAGTGGCTAAGTCTCTATCTTTACTCCGTTTTTCCTTTATAGTCCATTTTAGATTTTTAGGTATTGACCGAGTGACCCTTGACCTCTTGGGTCAACAATAGGTCAGAATCTATTCATTGTATCTAATGAATCTAAAATGAATGTAATCTATTCATTTTTTCTTCTCATTGAAAGTTTGTATAATGAATAGTTCAAGTTAGATCCAAAATTTGATTTTGACCTTTATTATGACCTTTGACCTACAGTCTTCAAGGTTCAGATGTTAATGGACATCAACAGTGAGACCAAAAAGACGCTGCATGTAGTATACAGGAATGAAAAGGAAATTCCTGATTTGCGGAATGTTTTTTGACAAACATACAAAAAAAAAATGTGTGTTTCCTTCAGGCTCGGGCCCTCTACCAGAGGCCTGGGAGCCTGAGGGTTCTGCGCAGGATCTTAGCTGTTACTAGCAATGCGCTCTTTTGTAAAGAGATCTCTGATGTTGTTCCTGGTATCTGCTGGAGCCATTCTCCCAGCTTGGGGGTCACTGCCCCGAGTGCTCCGATCACAACTGGTACCACTGTTGCCTTCACACTCCACATTTTCCCTAACTCCTCTTTCAGCCCTTGGTATTTCTCAAGCTTCTCATGTTCTTTCTTTCTGATGTTGCTATCACTGGGGACTGCTACATCTATCACCACCACTGTCTTCTCATGTTTATCCACCACCACTATGTCAGGCTGATTGGCTGTCACCATCTTGTCAGTCTGGATCTGGAAGTCCCACAGAATCTTGTTCTGTTTGTTCTCTGTCACCTTTGGGGGCTTCTCCCATCTTGACCCTGGGACCTCCAGTCCATACTCTTTACAGATGTTCCTGTACAGTATGCCCGCTACCTGGTTATACCTCTCCATGTATGCCTTGCCTGCCAGCATCTTACACCCTGCTTTGATGTGCTGGTAACACTTTACAATAAGGGTACATGAATCATGTTGGAATCATGTTGGAATCATGGTCTGATTCATGATGAATTAACATATGACTCATGTATGTACTAATGATTAATATATCATGAGTCATGAAAGGATTCCTGTTGGAATCATGATGACTCATGATGAGTCACTATTAATATATCATGAATTAACACTGCTGTTAATTCATGTTGTTAATATATCATGAATTGTTAATTCATGTTGTTAATATATCATGAATTAACACTGCTGTTAATTCATGTTGTTAATATATCATGAATTGTTAATTCATGTTGTTAATATATCATGAATTGTTAATTCATGTTGTTAATATATCATGAATTGTTAATTCATGTTGTTAATATATCATGAATTAACATTGCTGTTAATTAATGCTGTTAATATATCATAACACTGCTGATAGCTATCAATCAAATTATATATGAATCAAACTTTAGTGAAGGGTGCATGAGTAATGATGAAGTAATATCTGTTTTATGGTGAATTAAAACTAGGACGGGGGCTTCCAACCTTCATATCCGTCACCTGCTGGCCGTGGTCTACTTACCCCTCTGCTGGACTCAGCCCCTGGCCTACTGTTTTCCACAAGTCATATTCATGATGAATTAACTTATTAATTAGCAAAATCTTTTGAGTCACTATATGAGTCATGATATATTAATGATTAACATATGATGAATTCATGTATGAACAAGCATATTCATGATGAATTAATGTATGAACAAGCATATTCATGATGAATTAATGTATTACTTAGCAAAATCTTTTGAGTCACTATAGGAGTCATGATATATTAATGATTAACATATCATGAATTAATGTATGAACAAGACATATTCCTACTGTGTTAATGCATACTCTGAAAATAATTCATGTCTGACTCATGATAGGTTGCCCCTTATTCTGCAGTCATGACATTATCATGATTACTACACCATGAGTTAATGTATGAACAAGCATATTCATGATGAGTTAATGTATGAACAAGCATATTCATGATGAGTTAATGTATGAACAAACATATTCATGATGAATTAATGTATTACTTAGCAAAATCTTTTGAGTCACTATAGGAGTCATGATATATTAATGATTAACATATCATGAATTAATGTATGAACAAGACATATTTCTAGTGAGTTAATACATACTCTGAAAATAATTCATGTCTGACTCATGATAGGTTGCCCCTTATTCTGCAGTCATGACATTATCATGATTACTACACCATGAGTTAATGTATGAACAAGCATATTCATGATGAGTTAATGTATGAACAAGAGATATTCATGATGAATTAACATATTACTTAGCAAAATCTTTTGAGTCACCATATGAGTCATGGTATATTAATGATTAACATACCATTAATTAATGTATAAAGATGTGATATTCAGAATGTGTTAATATATACTTAGAGAAGAAATTATGATTAAAGTTTTCTTTGCCTCTTATTGTAAAGTCATGACATCACAATCATAACTATACTATTAACCAGTGTGTAATATACTATTACAATACAAATGATTTATATAAACCAAGTGAAATCACAGCATTGTGTATTTTCCGAATGTCATCAATACAACCAAAATACCAGATTGGGTACAACAACATTTTAATTACCAAAAATATCCAAAGGCAGATCACAGAGAGAGAGGGAGAGAGACAAAGAGAGAAAGAAAGAGAGAGAGAAACGAAAAGTCATTCTCCACAGTACACGGATGCATTGTCCTGCATGAAAAAAGTTAAAAAGTGCCCAAAAGTCAAGTCAAAATCTGCCTTGTTCAGAGAGACAACCAGAAGGAGGTTTTCCTGCCGCCTTCTCCGCAACCAGCCGTTTCTGGCGATCATGCACTCCTAATATGCCGAATACCCACTTTTTCTGTCGGCATGTTGCTGCAGCCCTTCCGCGGTGATACTGTAAAACACAAAAAGCAAAGATGGCAGACTCATGGTGAGGACAAGGGGGAGTTTGTTAAAAAAAAAAAAGTTTGAGAACTACCACGTTAGTGTATGTGACCTTTTCTTTTTTGCAGCATATCATCAAAATAGTGTCCACCATGCCAAACAACGCCAAAGCGATCACATGGAACAAGCTCCAGCAGCACCTACTGTCCCATGCCCACACTAAACTAAATATGTGGATTAGAGATGGTCTCCACAGCCACCTTTTGCACCACAAGAACAAAACCTTCACTGACAGGACACTGTGTATAATAATAATAATAATAATAATAATAATAATAATAATAATAATAATAATAATAATAGACTTGTCTTTATATGTCACCAATGCTGACCTCATTTAAAATAATATAAGTGCTTGTGAATTTTGCCTTTGAGTAGTAAACAAGTGCATGCAAAATTTTAGCTGTTTTGTAAAAATAATAATAAAAAAAGACAAAGTTTGGCCCTTGATTTCATCCCAGATTAAAATTTTGCCCCACTGTGAATTTCAGTTTGACACCCCTGCCCTATCCCACCAAAATACTGCCTCTGGTTCAGTTTCATCATGCAAATATTCCACTATTTTAGCCACCTTGGGTTCCATGAAAGGCACCATATAAAACTAAGTTATTATTTTCACATTTCTGTAAGAACAACAGTGTTTCAGGGAAATTGTCAGAGGTGGAAAAACTACTGAAAAAATATAGTTGAATAAAATTATCTTTACTTTGTTTAAATTCTACTCAGAGTAAAAGTACACATCTAAAAATATACAAAATTACTTTATTTAAAATATAACTTGAGTACAAATTACTTCATTAAAAGTTTCAACCTGCGCAGAGATCAACCACGCATCTATGAGGGGTCAGATAGTCAACAAATTATGTTCCATAATTCTAGCAACTGGAGAACATCAGCCAAATGATATGTCCACAGTTTGTTTTTGACGTTCAGAACTAATAAATTATGAGAGATTACCGGCACAAATTACAAAGCGGGAGGGGGCAGGAGATGGGTCTGAAATACGGGAGAGTCCTGGGAAACACGGGAATGTTAGCAGTTCAGTGCAAACATTTTTCAGTCCCATTGTACAGCCCATAACATGAGAATAAATAAATTTAAACGGCAATTAAAACTATTCAAAAACACAAAATGCACGCAACACAAAGTGCCCACAGGATCCTAAAATTAAAAATGTCCACATTGGGTCCAACTGTTTAAAATACATTCTTTTGAACTACGACTATCATCCCATTCCCTTGTCTACTTCCCTTGATCAGAGTAAAAATAATATGACGGCACCACGTTGTGCTTACATGGGAAGGTTGTTATGCGGGGTGTTTAAAACAAACAATAAATTACCCGTTTGTAATGTGAGGGACAAGGCACGTGTGTTAACTTACCGCCACATGCTTTCGCTAATTTGACGTAGAATTCTTCTCGGAATCCTCGTCCATGATATCTTCAACTTCAGAAAGGTTGCTAGCAAGACAAGGTCACGCAACTGACGTTCACTTCCGGGGTCACGGTTGTTTTAACTTGTAATTTTTAGAGTGGTTTGTTAAATGTGCAATTTTTACTTTTACTCAATTACATTTTGATGCAAGTATTTTACACGCTATATTTTAAACCCCTCACATTACTGAGTACAATATTGATAGTGGGGGAAAATATATTTGGGCGGAACATTTTGACCCCGGAAGTGAACGTCAGTTGCGTGACCTTGTCTTGCTAGCAACCTTTCTGAAATTGAAGGATTCCGAGAAGAATTCTACGTCAAAATTAGCGAAAGCTTGTGGTGGTAAGTCATCACATCACAAACGGATAATTTATTGTTTGTTTTAAACACCCCGTGTAACAACGGGACACAATGTAAGCACAACGTGCCGTTATATTATTTTTACCCTGATCAAGGGAAGTAGACGAGGGAATGGGATGATAGTCGTAGTTCAACACTTTGTGTTGCGTGCATTTTGTGTGTTTGAATAGTTTTAATTGTTGTTTAAATTTCTTTATTCTCATGTTGTGGGCTGTACAATGGGACTGAAAAATGTTTACACTGAACTGCTAACATTCCCGTTTTTCCCAGGACTCTCCCGTATTTCAGACCCATCTCCCGCCCCCTCCCGCTTTGTAATTTGTGCCGGTAATCTCTCATAATTTATTAGTTCTGAACGTAAAAAAACGGCTGTAGACATATCATTTGGCTGATGTTCTCCAGTTGCTAGATATCATGTATGGAACGTATCATGTCATTTGTTGACTATCTGACCTCATAGATGCGTGGTTGATCTCTGCGCAGGTTGAAACTTTTAATGAAGTAATTTGTACTCAAGTTATATTTTAAATAAAGTAATTTTGTATATTTTTAGATGTGTACTTTTACTCTGAGTAGAATTTAAACAAAGTAAAGATAATTTTATTCAACTATATTTTTTCAGTAGTTTGTCCACCTCTGACAATTTCCCCGAAACACTGTTGTTCTTACAGCAATGTGAAAATAATAACTTAGTTTTATATGGTGCCTTTCATGGAACCCAAGGTGGCTAAAATAGTGGAATATTTGCATGATGAAACTGAACCAGAGGCAGTATTTTGGTGGGATAGGGCAGGGGTGTCAAACTGAAATTCACAGTGGGGCAAAATTTTAATCTGGGATGAAATCAAGGGCCAAACTTTGTCTTTTTTTATTATTATTTTTACAAAACAGCTAAAATTTTGCATGCACTTCTTTACTACTCAAAGGCAAAATTCACAAGCACTTATATTATTTTAAATGAGGTCAGCATTGGTGACATATAAAGACAAGTCTATTATTATTATTATTATTATTATTATTATTATTATTATTATTATTATTATACACAGTGTCCTGTCAGTGAAGGTTTTGTTCTTGTGGTGCAAAAGGTGGCTGTGGAGACCATCTCTAATCCACATATTTAGTTTAGTGTGGGCATGGGACAGTAGGTGCTGCTGGAGCTTGTTCCATGTGATCGCTTTGGCGTTGTTTGGCATGGTGGACACTATTTTGATGATATGCTGCAAAAAAGAAAAGGTCACATACACTAACGTGGTAGTTCTCAAACTTTTTTTTTTTTAACAAACTCCCCCTTGTCCTCACCATGAGTCTGCCATCTTTGCTTTTTGTGTTTTACAGTATCACCGCGGAAGGGCTGCAGCAACATGCCGACAGAAAAAGTGGGTATTCGGCATATTAGGAGTGCATGATCGCCAGAAACGGCTGGTTGCGGAGAAGGCGGCAGGAAAACCTCCTTCTGGTTGTCTCTCTGAACAAGGCAGATTTTGACTTGACTTTTGGGCACTTTTTAACTTTTTTCATGCAGGACAATGCATCCGTGTACTGTGGAGAATGACTTTTCGTTTCTCTCTCTCTTTCTTTCTCTCTTTGTCTCTCTCCCTCTCTCTCTGTGATCTGCCTTTGGATATTTTTGGTAATTAAAATGTTGTTGTACCCAATCTGGTATTTTGGTTGTATTGATGACATTCGGAAAATACACAATGCTGTGATTTCACTTGGTTTATATAAATCATTTGTATTGTAATAGTATATTACACACTGGTTAATAGTATAGTTATGATTGTGATGTCATGACTTTACAATAAGAGGCAAAGAAAACTTTAATCATAATTTCTTCTCTAAGTATATATTAACACATTCTGAATATCACATCTTTATACATTAATTAATGGTATGTTAATCATTAATATACCATGACTCATATGGTGACTCAAAAGATTTTGCTAAGTAATATGTTAATTCATCATGAATATCTCTTGTTCATACATTAACTCATCATGAATATGCTTGTTCATACATTAACTCATGGTGTAGTAATCATGATAATGTCATGACTGCAGAATAAGGGGCAACCTATCATGAGTCAGACATGAATTATTTTCAGAGTATGTATTAACTCACTAGAAATATGTCTTGTTCATACATTAATTCATGATATGTTAATCATTAATATATCATGACTCCTATAGTGACTCAAAAGATTTTGCTAAGTAATACATTAATTCATCATGAATATGTTTGTTCATACATTAACTCATCATGAATATGCTTGTTCATACATTAACTCATCATGAATATGCTTGTTCATACATTAACTCATGGTGTAGTAATCATGATAATGTCATGACTGCAGAATAAGGGGCAACCTATCATGAGTCAGACATGAATTATTTTCAGAGTATGCATTAACACAGTAGGAATATGTCTTGTTCATACATTAATTCATGATATGTTAATCATTAATATATCATGACTCCTATAGTGACTCAAAAGATTTTGCTAAGTAATACATTAATTCATCATGAATATGCTTGTTCATACATTAATTCATCATGAATATGCTTGTTCATACATGAA
The DNA here is from genome assembly GCA_020466265.1 of Siphamia tubifer. Classification (NCBI taxonomy): domain Eukaryota; kingdom Metazoa; phylum Chordata; class Actinopteri; order Kurtiformes; family Apogonidae; genus Siphamia; species Siphamia tubifer. Next base: position 37,333,298 of record CM035796.1, read on the forward strand.
TTCATCATATGTTAATCATTAATATATCATGACTCATATAGTGACTCAAAAGATTTTGCTAATTAATAAGTTAATTCATCATGAATATGACTTGTGGAAAACAGTAGGCCAGGGGCTGAGTCCAGCAGAGGGGTAAGTAGACCACGGCCAGCAGGTGACGGATATGAAGGTTGGAAGCCCCCGTCCTAGTTTTAATTCACCATAAAACAGATATTACTTCATCATTACTCATGCACCCTTCACTAAAGTTTGATTCATATATAATTTGATTGATAGCTATCAGCAGTGTTATGATATATTAACAGCATTAATTAACAGCAATGTTAATTCATGATATATTAACAACATGAATTAACAATTCATGATATATTAACAACATGAATTAACAGCCGTGTTAATTCATGATATATTAACAACATGAATTAACAATTCATGATATATTAACAACATGAATTAACAGCAGTGTTAATTCATGATATATTAACAACATGAATTAACAATTCATGATATATTAACAACATGAATTAACAGCAGTGTTAATTCATGATATATTAATAGTGACTCATCATGAGTCATCATGATTCCAACAGGAATCCTTTCATGACTCATGATATATTAATCATTAGTACATACATGAGTCATATGTTAATTCATCATGAATCAGACCATGATTCCAACATGATTCCAACATGATTCATGTACCCTTATTGTAAAGTGTTACCGATGTGCTGGACAGTTTCAGGGGCTTCTCTACACAGGCTACACCTGGGGTCCTGTCTGATGTGGTAGACCCCGGCCTCTATTGCTCTGGTGTTCAGGGCTTGTTCTTGTGCAGCCATGAGTAGTGCCTCTGTGCTGTCCTTTAGTCCAGCCTTTTCCAGCCACTGGTATGTTTTTTCCATATCAGCCACTTCCTCAATTTGCCAATGGTACACGCCATGCAAGGGTTTGTCCTTCCATGATAGCCCCTCTGGTTCCTCGACCTTACTGGGCTTTTGTTGCCTGAGGCATTCACTTAGCAGTTGGTCATTGGGGGCCATTTTCTTGATGTATTCATGGAGGTTTGCCGTTTCCTCCTGGACAGTAGTTCTGACACTTACTAGTCCTCGGCCCCCTTCCTTTCGCTTAGTGTACAGCCTCAGGACACTGGACTTGGGGTGGAACCCTCCATGCATGGTAAGGAGTTTCCTTGTCTTGATATCAGTGGCTTGTATCTCTTCCAGTGGCCAGGATATTATCCCAGCTGGGTATCTGATTACTGGCAGGGCATAGGTGTTAATGGCCTGGATCTTATTTTTGCAGTTCAGCTGACTTTTCAGGACGTGCCTTACCCTCTGTAGGTATTTGGCTGTGGCTGACTTCCGAGCTGCCTCCTCATGATTACCATTTGTCTGTGGGATCCCTAGGTATTTGTAACCTTGTAAGAAAGACTAAACACAAGGGCAGCTGACCTGAGAAAGAGAATCATGAAATCCTGGGGGAACACAACTACCTGCTTGCCAAGGCTAAAGAACAAAGTACCAGACCAGTCTCTACTTGAGGACCTGAACACTGCACTGCAAACTGTCCCTACCACTACCATCACTGAGACCAATCAGCTGATGTACGCAGCAGCAACCGTAATCCTAGAGATGCTTGGCTACAAGATGAACAGCCAGAGCAGCCAGAAGGTTGCCCCATGGAGGAGACGGCTAGAGGCAAAGATCATGGCAGCACGGAGAGAAGTCAGTGTTTTAACAGAACTAAGCAGAGGTGTGAATCTGAGGAAAGCACTACCCAAGAAATACAACAAACTGTCCACAGCTGAAGCACTGGAGACTGCTAAGCAAAGGCTCACAGCACTAGCTACCCGCCTAAAGAGATACACAAGAGAGGTAGAGGCCAGGAGAATAAACCAGGTGTTCCCCACCAACCCAGCTAAGGTCTACTCTCAATGGCAGGGGGGCAAGGACCCACCTAGGGCTGAGACTGAGCAATACTGGAAGAGCATCTGGGAGAAGGAGGTAACACATAACACCAATGCCCAATGGCTGACACACTTACAGGCAGAGCACAGCCAACTCCCAGAACAAGACCCAGTAGTCATCACACTAGCTGACATCCAAACCAGAGTGTCCAAAATGAAGAGCTGGACAGCACCAGGGCCCGAAATGATTCATACCTACTGGCTTAAGAAACTGACAGCACTCCATGAACGCCTAGCAGCACAGATGAACCAGCTGCTGATATCAGGAAACCACCCAGAGTGGCTAACCCAGGGCCGGACAGTCCTCATAATGAAGGACCCCCAGAAGGGAACAATACCATCTAACTACCGGCCTATAACCTGCCTCAGCACCACATGGAAGCTTCTATCAGGCATCATAGCGACTAAGATGAGTAGGCACATGGAGCAATACATGAGCAGAGCACAGAAAGGAATAGGCAACAACACCAGGGGAGCCAAACACCAGATACTGGTTGACAGGGCAATTGCCTGAGATTGCAAGACGAGGAACACCAACCTGTGCACTGCCTGGATTGACTACAAGAAAGCCTATGACTCAATGCCACATACATGGATACTGGAATGCTTAAAACTGTATAACATCAACAGGACACTAAGACAGTTCATCCAAACTATATATATATATATATATATATATAAATATATAAAATATAGAATATAATTTATTGTCATTGTGCAAAAAAAGGTCAGGTTCTGTAAAATAATTAACTAACTACACTTTCATTAGTGAATCCAGATTACACAAGAAAGGAGGGGGCGTTGCCATTCTACTTAAGGATACCTTCCAAGTTAAGAAGGTAACATATGGACAGTTCGACTCTTTTGAATATGTAGCTCTCCAACTAAAATCTTCCTGTAGATCAACCTTTGCAACTATCTACAGACCTCCGAAATACAATGCAAAGTTTTTTGATGAGTTTGCCAAATGTCTGTCTATGTTATGCATCGACTTTGACTGTATTGTTTTAGCAGGTGATTTTAACATTCATGTTGACAACTGTAATGATGGAAGTGTTAAAGAATTTTTGAATATTCTGGATAATTTTGGGCTTTCTCAGCATGTAAAGGATCCAACACATAACAAAGGGCACATATTAGATTTAATTGTTACCAAAGGTATTAATATTTCTGAGGTAATGGTGACTGATGTGGCTCTCTCTGATCACTATTGTGTCCTCTTTAAAGCTACTGCCCCCACTAATCCTGACAAAAAGGAGAGTGAGATGATCAGAAAACGTTATATTAATGACAACACCTGTACGTTATTCACCGAAGCGTTCATACCATCACCACTACTGCCTTCAGCTCCTGTCGATGACCTAGTCAATAGTTTTAGCTCCAAAGTTCAAACGGTCATTGATTCCATCGCCCCAATAAAGACCAAAGTCCTTTCACGAAAACCAAGGCCAACCTGGTTGCGTGCTACTTCAGTGAAGTTAAAAAAAAGGCTGTGCAGACAGGCAGAACGAAAGTGGCGAAAAAACAAACTACAGGTTAACTATGACACCTATAAAGAAAGTCTGCAGGCCTATAACCAGGAAGTCAAACATTCAAGGCAGTCCTTTTTCTCTGAGATGATCAACAGACACAGTAATAATGCACGCACATTGTTTTGTGTTGTGGACAGACTAACAAATCCAATAGCTTCAATTCCATCTGACCTGGTGTCCGAAAAGTCATGCAATGACTTTGCTGTTTTCTTTACAGATAAAATATTAAAGATAAGACAGACAGTCTGTAGCTCCAGCTCAGGAAAGATGTTTTTATCACGTGTACCTTCTTGTCATCTGGAACACTTTGTCCTTGTCGATTACACATCACTGACGGAAATTCTTAAACAGTTAAAGTCAACAACCTGCTGCCTTGACCATCTGCCTACCAAATTTTTTAAAAGTGTTTTTAACTGTATAGCTTCAGATATAATGCAGATAGTAAACAGTTCTCTTCAGTCAGGACAGTTTCCTCAGGCCTTGAAAACTGCAGTAATTAAACCTCTTCTAAAAAAGCCTAATCTGGATGCTTCAGTAATAGGTAACTACAGGCCCATATCAAACACACCATTTTTGGGAAAAATCATTGAAAGAGTTGTTTTTCAGCAAATTCATGCCTTCTTGGTGCAAAACAGTCTTTATAGTGACTTTCAGTCTGGATTCCGAGCACACCACAGCACTGAGACTGCACTGATCAAAGTGTTAAATGACATTCATCTGAATAATGATTCATCCAGAACCTCTGTCCTAGTACTATTGGACCTCAGTGCTGCATTTGATACAGTTGATCACAACATACTGCTTGACAGACTGGAAAAGTGGGTGGGGCTTACGGGCACTGTGTTAAACTGGTTCAAATCTTATTTACAAGATAGGAACTACTTCGTTTCAGTTGGCAATCATAGGTCAGTGAGTACAAATATGTTGTGTGGGGTTCCCCAAGGGTCAATTTTGGGACCGCTTCTGTTCAACATCTATATGCTGCCCCTGGCTCAGATCATAGAGCATTTCAACATTTCTTACCACACATACGCAGATGACACACAACTTTATATTTCCGTGTCAACACTCGATTACAGTCCCTTACTGACACTGAGTAAATGCATTCATCAAATCACTGAGTGGATGTGCCAGAACTTCCTCCAGCTTAATGCGGACAAAACAGAAGTGATTGTTTTTGGCCCCAAAAAAGAAAGGTCAAAGGTCAGTGCACACCTTGAGTCCATGTCACTGAACCCCACAAACCAAGCCAGAAATCTGGGTGTAATTATTGACTCTGACCTGAAACTTAACAAACATTTAAAAGCCATTACCAAATCTGCCTATTACCACCTAAAGAACATTGCTAAAATCAAGGGTCTTCTGTCCAAACCAGATACAGAAAAACTAATTCATTCATTCATTTTCAGTAAATTAGATTATTGCAATGGTGTCTTCACTGGTCTAAACAAAAAATCAATCAGGCAGCTACAGCTGATCCAAAACGCTGCTGCCAGAGTCCTGACCAGTACCAGGAAACTGGACCACATCACACCCATCCTCAAATCCTTACATTGGCTTCCTGTGGGTCAAAGGATAGAATTCAAAATCTTACTCCTAGTCTATAAAGCACTAAATGGCCTTGGACCCAAATACATCCTAGACCTACTGGTTCCTTATGAAGCATCCAGAGCCCTGAGGTCATCAGGAACAGGTTTACTGTGTGTTCCAAAGATAAGGACGAAACAAAGTGAGGCATCATTCAGTTACTCTGCTCCTCAACTGTGGAACAAACTACCTGGATACCTGAGGTCTGCTCAAACTGTCAGTTCATTTAAATCAGGCCTGAAAACATTATTGTTCACTGGAGCTTTTACTTAGATTATTATTTGCTTTAAAATGTTTTTATGTCTTGATTTTAATTGTCTTTTAATGCATCTTTATGATTTTAATTTTCTTCTGTTTCTGTTTTTGTGTAAAGCACCTTGAGTTGTCCTGTACATGAAATGTGCTATACAAATAAACTTGCCTTCAAAAATGTTAACTTTTGAGTAGAGTATTGTAACCTGGTGTATCAAATATGGTACAAAACTGAAATTTATTTATAGAATAGAATTCAATTTATTGTCATTGTGCAAAAAAAGATTCAGTTGTTTTACATAGAGTTGCTGACAAACAAACAAACATAATAATAATAATAATAATAATAATAATATTAATAATAAAACTGACAACATGACTCATGTCTGTCAACAGGATTATACAGATAAATTACTGCAGGATTTCACAGAATATGGAGACAATGCATTTTAGAGCAGATGGAAAATTATGGGGCAAAGCCTGAAGTTATTTTTCTCATGACTTTTTAAACATTACATAACAGGATGTTTGACAGAAGCCTGGGCAGACGTATGTGCCCTTCTACTCTCCTTCAAGTTTAGTACGGCTCTCAAAGAGTATCATAAAAACTGAAAGGGTCTTTGATATAAAGGATTGGAAGACGGATTGATGAGCGTTCTGTTCACACAACACCCCATGTATATATATATATATATATATATATAAATGTTCCTCTCGCCCCACGTGGGCGTTGTCTCCTTCAGGCTCGGGTCCTCTACCAGAGGCCTTGGAGCCTGAGGGTTCTGCGCAGGATCTTAGCTGTTCCTAGCAATGCGCTCTTTTGTACAGAGATCTCTGATGTTGTTCCTGGTATCTGCTGGAGCCATTCTCCCAGCTTGGGGGTCACTGCCCCTAGTGCTCCGATCACTACTGGTACCACTGTTGCCTTCACACTCCACATTTTCTCTAACTCCTCTTTCAGCCCTTGGTATTTCTCAAGCTTCTCATGTTCTTTCTTTCTGATGTTGCTATCACTGGGGACTGCTACATCTATCACCACCACTGTCTTCTCATGTTTATCCACCACCACTATGTCAGGCTGATTGGCCATCACCATCTTGTCAGTCTGGATCTGGAAGTCCCACAGGATCTTGTTCTGTTTGTTCTCTGTCACCTTTGGGGGGTTCTCCCATCTTGATCCTGGGACCTCCAGTCCATACTCTTTACAGATGTTCCTGTACAGTATGCCCGCTACCTGGTTATGCCTCTCCATGTATGCCTTGCCTGCCAGCATCTTACACCTGTGCTGGACTGTTTCAGGGGCTTCTCTACACAGCCTCCACCTGGGGTCCTGTCTGATGTGGTAGACCCTGGCCTCTATTGCTCTGGTGTTCAGGGCTTGTTCTTGTGCAGCCATGAGTAGCACCTCTGTGCTGTCCTTTAGTCCAGCCTTTTCCAGCCACTGGTATGTCTTTTCCATATCAGCCACTTCCTCAATTTGTCGATGGTACACGCCATGCAAGGGTTTGACCCTCCATGATAGCCCCTCTGGTTCCTCAACCTTACTGGGCTTTTGTTGCCTGAGGCATTTACTTAACAGTTGGTCATTGGGGGCCATTTTCTTGATGTATTCCTGGAGGTTTGCCGTTTCCTCCTGGACAGTAGTTCTGACACTTACTAGTCCTCGGCCCCGTTCCTTTCGCTTAGTGTACAGCCTTAGGACACTGGACTTGGGGTGGAACCCTCCATGCATGGTAAGGAGTTTCCTTGTCTTGATATCAGTGGCTTGTATCTCTTCCAGTGGCCAGGATATTATCCCAGCTGGGTATCTGATTACTGGCAGGGCATAGGTGTTAATGGCCTGGATCTTATTTTTGCTGTTCAGCTGACTTTTCAGGACCTGCCTTACCCTCTGTAGGTATTTGGCTGTGGCTGACTTCCGAGCTGCCTTCTCATGATTACCATTTGTCTGTGGGATCCCTAGGTATTTGTAACTTTCCTGCACATCTGTGATATTCCCTTCAGGTAGGTCAACCCCTTCAGTTGTGATCACCTTTCCTCTTCTAGATATCATCCGCCCACATTTATCTAGTCCGAATGACATCACAATGTCTTTGCTGTAGATCCGGGTGAGGTGAATTAGGGAATCAATGTCACGCTCATTCTTGGCATACAGCTTGATGTCATCCATGTAGAGGAGGTGGTTGATGGATGTTCCACTTCGGAACTGGTATCCGAAGCCACTCTTTGAGATGATCTGGCTGAGGGGGTTTAGGCCTATGCAGAACAGCAGGGGGGACAGAGCATCTCCTTGGTAAATGCCACATCTGATGCTCACTTGTGCAATTGGCTTTGAGTTGGCCTCCAGAGTTGTCTTCCACAGCCTCATTGAGTTCTGGATGATATATATATATATATATATATATATATATATATATATATATATATATATATATATATATATATATATATATATATATATATATATATATGTATATATATATATATATATATATATATATATATATATATATATATATATATATATATATATGTATATATATATATATATATATATATATATATATATATATATATATGTATATATATATATATATATATATATGTATATATATATATATATATATATATATATATATATGTATATATATATATATATATATATATATATATATATATAATAAAACACAGTTTCAAACCTTTCATAAATACATGTTTCACTTTGTATTTGTTTCCACCATACTTTATGGGGACTTCTGGGGGGGGGGGGGGGGGGGAGTATTTATTAGGGACATATCATTAGCATACATTTGCGTACACACATTTATATATGTAACCCTTGTGGGGACCTGAATTTTGGTCCCCATGATGTGACTGTGTAAACAAATTAATATACCCAGAATGATAAGACAACACACACACATACTGGTTTCCATGTCTCATGAGGACCATGTTTGTAATCATCGCTTGTTTACACTCACTACCTGTCATCAGGTCCGTATCCAGGGTCGTGTTTGTCTTATTTTTTGTCTTTGTTTTAGTTCTGGGCTTTTACTTTGACATGTGGGTTGGTGTTCACCTTTTACCTCATTTGCTCCTGATCACGGTGTGTGTCTCCACGCATTAATTAATCCTAATGTGTCTCACCTGTGCTCAGGCCTATATAACCCTCCTGTGTCTGTCTGGTCTTTGTGAGTTTCTTATCAGTCCTGCCGACACTTATGAGCATTACTTGTCTTGGTTACTTGTTTTTTGACGTGGTTTGGTTTTTTGGTTTCTAGTATCTATCTCTGTCCTGTTTGTTCGTTCCTGTTTGACCCCTGTCTGTGCCTCTTTGGACCTCAGACCTTTGGTATGACCTCCTCCTACGGTAACGTCTCTTGGACTCTCCCTCTATCTTATTGTTGCTTGTTTGGTTTTTGACCTGTTTTGTCTCTGCTGACTGTGTCCCAGTTGCCGTTGACAACAGAAAGGTCCGTATTGGTGGCATGGTGGCTGTTAGTGCTCTTGCGTCACAGCAAGAAGGGGTTTGATTCCTGGACCATGTGGGCCATTCTGTGGACTTGTTTCTCTCCCTGTGTCTGGATGGGTTTCCTCCTGTTTCCCCCATCACCCAAAAACATGTTTGTTAGGGTCAAATCCTCCAGTCAGGTGATTCTAACCATTAGCCTAGCTCCACACCTGGACATGGGTCCCCAGGCGCCGCCCATGGCTGCCCACTGCTCCTTAAAGGGGTGCCCCAAACACACCAAAGGATGGGATAAATGCAGAGGAACACATTTCGATGTATAGTTGTATAATGACAAACACAGTTATTTCTTTGTTTCTTTTCTTTGTTTGTTTGTTTCTTTTGTTTCTTTCTTTCTTTGTTTCTTTCTTTTGTTTCTTTGTTTCTTTTCTTTGTTTGTTTGTTTCTTTTGTTTGCTTCTTTCTTTCTTTCTTTTGTTTCTTTGTTTCTTTGTTTCTTTCTTTTGTTTCTTTCTTTCTTTGTTTCTTTCTTTTGTTTCTTTCTTTCTTTGTTTCTTTTCTTTGTTTCTTTCTTTCTTTTGTTTCTTTCTTTCTTTGTTTCTTTCTTTTGTTTGTTTGTTTGTTTGTTTCTTTTCTTTGTTTGTTTGTTTCTTTTGTTTCTTTGTTTCTTTGTTTCTTTCTTTCTTTTGTTTCTTTCTTTCTTTCTTTCTTTCTTTCTTTCTTTCTTTCTTTCTTTCTTTCTTTCTTTCTTTCTTTCTTTCTTTCTTTCTTTCTTTCTGTCATATACAAACGTACCATACGAAGGAGCAGACTTCATTCACATTTATTAACTAGAAAAGCAAAACCTCCACCAAGGCAGACCCCCCCCCCCCCCCCTTTGAATGAAGAGAGGTCCGTCCAGGAGGTTGTGTTTTTGCCAGTTTGTCTGTCTGTCTGTTAGTTAGCAAGATAACTCAAAAAGTTATGGATGGATTTTGATCAAATTTCCAGGATGTGTTGGGAGTGTCACAAGGAAGAAATCATTACATTTTTGTGGTGATCTGGAAGAGATCCTGGATTCTGGATCACTTCAAACTTTGACATTGTGGTAAATGAGAATACATTTCAAAGTGATCCAGAATCCAGGATCTCTTCCAGATCACCATAAAAATCTAATCATTTCCAGATCTCCACCAACATACCCTGAATTTCACCTACATCAGTCCATAATGTTTTGTGTTATCTTGCTGAATAACAGACAAACAGACAAATAAACTGGCAAAAACATAACCTCCTTGGTGGAGATAATAAAGACTGTAAACCTGTACAGTCTAGCATTTGGGTCCAGTCTGTTTCTGGTGCTCTTACGCTACTATTGGGTAGTTGGTGGAAATAATAATAAATAACAGAAAAAAGAATAAATGAATAAAATTTATTCAAAATATAAAACAAAAAAATTAATAATTAAAATAAAGAAGAGGTCCCCATGGTGTGACTGTAAACATAAAAATGTCCCCATAAAGATATGAATATACACACACACACACACACACACTCCTTTCCAACACTTCCCTTCCGGCCACTGTGTATCCTCTTTAATAAATCATATCTATATTTAATGACATGTATATGCTCCTAACTTCAATAAGACTGGATCCACTGTCAGACTGGGCATCATGAGGCTGCACTACTTACTTTATCTCTCCTTATTCATAAATAATGCTCTTCTCTCACTCTCTGATGAGGCGTTCGCTGCATTTCCCTAGTTTGGCAGATGTGTTTGCGTGCATTAAAACGTCAGTGTGATTGATATGTTACAGTTACAGTGTGTGTGGCCTTGAATAAATACATCAGATAGTGCAGGATGCTGTAGGGTGTTATGTTCAACATGAAGAGCTGAGGAAGAACCAAGTCATAAAAGTGGATTGAATGGGTTTAGAATACGAACAAAAAGGAAAAAGAGCCAAGGACTTTTGTGTATGAGGCATTCTACCCCAAACTGCAGCCCTGCAATGACTTACTAGGGCTAACAAAATGAACACATTAACAAGGATTAATCCATCGTCATGATTAATATGATTAATTGGTAACACTCCATTCTAATTTTACATAAAATACATTAACACACAAACTGCAGAGAAAAACAAAAATACAAAATGTGTTAAAATCCATTAAATATAAATAAATATATACATATATATATGTCAAATAAACATTAAAGATGCTGTATCAGAATCTGTTAGAGCTACTTAAAGGTGGAACAAGCTCGTCCTCTTGGTGCCAGGATGACCTGGGTGTTGCCAAGTGCCAGCTGCCAGGGTCATCAAGCTGGGAGCCATCCTTCCTTGATGGCAGGGGCGTCTGGTCTGAACCTGGCTGCATACCTTGAAATATATATATATATATATATATATATATATATATATATATATATATATATATATATATATATATATATATATATATATATATATATATTTCAAGGTATATATAGGTATAGGTATAGGTATATAAAACTCTTCTAAAATACAGAAAAAAACACCAAAAATAATTAATTAAAGTTAATTGGTAACATTTTACAGATCAATAATAAGGTGGTCATTCTATGGTCATTTTGATGTAATTTCACTTATTAAAAGTGATGGATATTTTCCAAGAAAATTGTGTTTGATTTTGATACATTATAAAACTTCAACATTTGTTAAAATCATTTAAATTCATTTTACTGTGAAAAAAAACCAAGCTAGATTCATTTTTAGAAATAGCCTGTATGTCATGACCTCCGCTCCGGTGACCTTTCCCCCAGTGCTCATCCACACTCACCTGGTCCCGCACTGCGCAGCTGCAAGCCGTTCCTCATCTGTGGCTATAAAAGCAGTAAGGCTTGCAGTTGCCAGTGCAGGACCATTCAGTATTGTCACCTCCATAACCCGGACAACTTTCACCATCTCCTCAATCACCATAACCCGGACATTCATCATCACCACGGACTCTGGTCGTTTGTTCCCAGGTTTTGTCTGTCTTGTCTTTATGTTTCTTAGTTTTGTTATTAAATTATTTTTCCCTGCAGTACTGTGCAATGGAGTCCTCTATCACCTCACCCCGATCCTGACAGAATGGTCCCGCCAACCATCTGGACTCTGCCAGTGCTGAAGGGACCCTTTTTGTTTTAGTTTTCCCCGTTCTGTTCTGTCTAAAGTCTGTCCAGTCTTGTGTTCTGTCCCTGTCTGTGTCTCTGCCCAGCGTTCTGTGTATCTGCCCAGCGTTCTGTGTCTCTGCCCAGCGTTCTGTGTCTCTGCCCAGCGTTCTGTGTATCTGCCCAGCGTTCTGTGTATCTGCCCAGCGTTCTGTGTCTCTGCCCAGCGTTCTGTGTCTCTGCCCAGCGTTCTGTGTCTCTGCCCAGCGTTCTGTGTCTCTGCCCAGCGTTCTGTGTCTCTGCCCAGCGTTCTGTGTCTCTGCCCAGCGTTCTGTGTCTCTGCCCAGCGTTCTGTGTCTCTGCCCAGCGTTCTGTGTCTCTGCCCAGCGTTCTGTGTCTCTGCCCAGCGTTCTGTGTCTCTGCCCAGCGTTCTGTGTATCTTCCTAGCGTTCTGTGTCTCTGCCCAGCGTTCTGTATCTCTTCCTAGCGTTCTGTGTCTCTGCCCAGCGTTCTGTGTCTCTGCCCAGCGTTCTGTGTCTCTTCCTAGCGTTCTGTGTCTCTTCCTAGCGTTCTGTGTCTCTTCCTAGCGTTCTGTGTCTCTTCCTAGCATTCTGTGTCTCTTCCTAGCTTTCTGTGTCTCTTCCTAGCTTTCTGTGTCTCTTCCTAGCGTTCTGTGTCTCTTCCTAGCGTTCTGTGTCTCTGCCCAGCGTTCTGTGTCTCTTCCTAGCGTTCTGTGTCTCTGCCCAGCGTTCTGTGTCTCTGCCCAGCGTTCTGTGTCTCTTCCTAGCGTTCTGTGTCTCTTCCTAGCGTTCTGTGTCTCTTCCTAGCGTTCTGTGTCTCTTCCTAGCGTTCTGTGTCTCTTCCTAGCGTTCTGTGTCTCTTCCTAGCATTCTGTGTCTCTTCCTAGCTTTCTGTGTCTCTTCCTAGCTTTCTGTGTCTCTTCCTAAGCGTTCTGTGTCTCTTCCTAAGCGTTCTGTGTCTCTGGCTAAGCGTTCCGTGTCTCTGGCTAAGCGTTCCGTGTCTCTGGCTAAGCGTTCCGTGTCCCTGGCTGGCGTTCCGTGTTTCTGGATTTTGTCTTTTTGTCTGGCTTTGGTCTTTTCATCTGGTTTTGGTCTTTTCTGTCTGTGGCTGTCCCTGCCTGTTTCCCCTGCCTGTTGCCTGTTGCTGGCCTCTGTCCCTGCCTGTTGCCCGTTGCTGGCTTCTGTCCCCTGTCCCTGCCTGTTGCCTGTTGCTGGCTTCTATCCCCTGTCCCTGCCTGTTGCCTGTTGCTGGCTTCTGTCCCCTGTCCCTGCCTGTTGCCCGTTGCTGGCTTCTGTCTCCTGTCCCTGCCCGTTGCTGGCTTCTGTCCCCTGTCACTGCCTGTTGCCCGTTTATGGCTGCCTGTTGCCTGTCTCTGCCTGTTGCTTTTCTTCTCCTCGGATTTCCCCTCTGTTCCTTTCCCCGGGCCTGTTCGTCGTGTCTGGCCGGGTTTCGCCCCGGACCTTTTTGCCGTGTCTGGCCGGGTTTCACCCCGGACCTTTTTGCCGTGTCTGGCCGGGTGTCGCCCCGGACCTTTTCCCCGTGTTCGATCCGGTATCGCCCCGAACCTGCTTGCGGTGTGTCGGCCCGGTCCTTTTGTTTCCTCGTTTTGTCCTGTCTGTGTTTAGTGCCTTGTCTCTGTTCCTTTCTGTCACCCCTGCCAGAGTCCGTGGTGACCCCACGCAATCAGTTTTGCTCCTGCTACCACCCCAGACCACTCATTCCAGTCCGCCCTACCCAGAGGAATTCCACACCGCTCTGCCCAGAGGGTACTCCGCCCAGGGGGTTTCCATGCCGCCCTGCCTGGAGAAATACTACTTAAAAATTTTTTTTTGAGCTCTGGACAATGGGGGGGGGGGGTCTTTGTTTTTTGTTTTTTAGGGGCGTCAGGAGCCGCCCCTTAGGGGGGGGTACTGTCATGACCTCCGCTCCGGTGACCTTTCTCCCAGTCATTTCCACACTCACCTGGTCCCGCACTGCACAGCTGCAAGCTGTTCCTCATCTGTGGCTATAAAAGCAGTAAGGCTTGCAGTTGCCAGTGCGGGACCATTCAGTAATGTCACCTCCATAACCCGGACAACTTTCACCATCTCCTCAGTCACCATAACCCGGACATTCATCATCACCACGGACTCTGGTCGTTTGTTCCCAGGTTTTGTCTGTCTTGTCTTTATGTTTCTTAGTTTTGTTATTAAATTATTTTTCCCTTCAGTACTGTGCATTGGAGTCCTCCTTCACCTCACCCCGATCCTGACACTGTACATGGGGAAATAGGGTGGGATCATAATTTAAGCAAATTGCCTTCATTCCAAAGTGAATGTGATGTTTCAGTTGTGACAAATTTTGGGAGAGGAAATATATTCTAATAACGTATGTAAATAAAAATTTTAAAAAAGAAAGAAAATGAATGTACTTTTACTAAGTATCTGTACTTTAGATGTAGTTCAACATGGATATGGTCAAAAATATTCTAAAGAAGTCACACACTTTCCAACCCTGAACTTCAACCAACTCTGTAGAATGGCTTCATATAATTCAAAGAATCTTTATTGTCAATTTTTCGCATTCACGTGGACATACAGAAGATTTAAGATGCTATTTCTCACTCAAATGCAGTCAATCTACATTTAAAATATAGAAAAATACAACTCTACGTACATAAATAAGAAATCCTATGCAAAGAAATATATATAAAATAGAAAATATACACAATAAAATGACATGGCAGTCATCATATATACAAAAAAAGTGACAGTAGTGACTGGAACAGGATGAGATAATAGCAGGTAGTTGTTATGAATGTATCTGTGTTTCTGTCGTATGCTTCTACAGTATGTCTATTTATAACATTTACAGACCAACATAAATAATTCATACCATATTGACATCTGACAGTAACCAACAGACACTGCAGCATTATTGACTCAACGCTTTCCACTGTTGCCCCTGGGACTCCACCTCCCATCATCCTTTGCTGCTACAGTTTGGCAGAAATAAACCTTCCTTTGGACAATTATAATTAATTAATGATTTGTACCCAGCTCTAGCCCTTCTCATGCAATTATTCAACCACTATGAAATCATTAGTAAGATATTTAAACATTATTAAAAAAATACCAAAAACACTTATAGTGACTATTATTATAAATAATAATAATAATAATAATAATAATAATAATAATAATAATAATAATAATAATAATAATAATAATAATAATACATTTTCCAATTGTGGGATCAATAAACTTATTCTATTCTATTCTATTCCAAATCAATGATGGACTGAAAATTGTAATAATAAAAACACTTGTTAAAATTTTTTTTTTTCCCCAGTGTACACAAAAAAAGATTATTAGACCAATAAAATCTCATCGAAAGCATTGGTATATATATTATACTATATACATATATTACATATATATTATAATATAACCAATATATAACTAAGCACTGTGTATATTGTTACTAAAATAAAAAAAAGAAAACATGAAATAGAACCCATGAATCATTCGTAAGACAATGAAACAATAACTTGTTTCTTCATTATTTGTTTCCAAAACAAAATGAAAAAAAATTATAATAATGTATTTTTTCAGTTTTCCTTTTTGTGTTTAAATGAATAATGGAAAAACGGACAACGGCCATTTCCCGTTTTACCCAATTTTGACTTGAAGCAAATTCAGGTCAAAAAATAAATATGTACATCCAGTGACTTTGTTTTTAAACAAAAATGAACATACCGGGAATATGTTCTCCATCATCATACCTTCAGGACCCTCTTAGTTTCCTGAAATAGGACATCAGTTTCCATCTTTGTCCCTGCAGGTCAAGGTCATTTCCGGTTTTCTCAACTTGCTTCAGGTCAAAATTGGATAACAGGGAAAACATGATTATCCTTTTTTTTCCATTATTCATTCAAACACGAAAAGGAAAACTGAAAAAAAGCATTGTTATCGTTTTTTTTTCAATTTGGTTTTGGAAACAAATATTGAAGAAACTAGTTGATATTTCATTTTGTTATTTTTGGTTTTAGTTTGAAAAACGAATGAACAAATGATACGAATCTACATTTTAACACGTGTATTTTTGTCATTTCTAGTCCAAATATCTCATCACACTTAAAACTAGTAAATCACTCTGAGAGGGGCAAACCTCCGCCAAGGCAGAATAAATGAAGAATGAAGAGTGGTCCACCAGGGGGGTTATGTTTTCGTGGGAGTTTGTTTGTTATTTGATTAAATTGAGATTTGGTCGAGAATGTTGATTAGTAGAAGTGTGCTGGTCGCATCACAACTGATGAGAGCGAACATACAACAACTGGTGTGATGCAAGGTCAGTTTCATTTCAAACATTTTTCTATCACCACAAACATTTACATCCACAGCCTGACATCATAACTGATTTGCTTTGAGGATTGCATATGGCTGTTTTAGTGGCATTGACTTTCACTAGCCTAGCAACAGCCGCCTCTGATTTTACAAAGACTGCCTCCAAAACTGATCAACTGCTCCACAATTTTTTTTTTTTCATAAAGTATCTGCTTCAGACATTAAATGTGTTAAATCGTACATACTTTAATTAGATGAATCATAAAACAAATGACTTTAGTGTTAGTTAGTTCGTGTTTTTAATATATATGATGGTGTGTTATTCCAGATATATGCTGGTTTATGTACATGTATACAATGGATTAATACATATTCCACTAGAAAGAACCTGTAAAGTGAATGGATCATAATGTGCAGACAGTGTTTGGAAGTAGATCTGACACCAATATTCCTTTGGACTAAAACCTATTTTGTTGTTCATTCTAACAATTTCACACTTTGAACCCAGACTTATCTTGGAAACTTGAGCCAACCAGCAGACTTGAGTTTTCCTTATCACTAACACACGTGGGAATATTTCATTATTTTACTTGTAGACCAGTGATATTGGTCATTGTTAAATATGTCCAGAAATGAACAAAATATTCAATAAAATGAACAAAATATTCATTAAAATGAACAAAATATTCAGTAAAATGAACAAAATATTCAGTAAAATGAACAAAAATGAACAAAATATTCAGTAAAATGAACATAAATGACTAAAATATTCAGTAAAATAAACAAAAATTACCAAAATATTCAGTAAAATAAACAAAAACTACCAAGATATTCAGTAAAATTTAAAAAATTAACGAAATATTCAATAAAATAAACAAAAATGACCAAACTATTCAGTAAAATTAACAGAAATTAAACAAAATTGAACAAAATATTCAATAAAATTAACACAAATTACCAAAACATTTAGTAAAAATTTACATGTATTCAGCAAAATTAAAAGTGCAATTTTATATTTTGACCCCAGACTTATCTTGGAAACTTGATCCAACCAGTACTTAAGACTCGAATCGGATCGGGTCTCAGGATCAGATGACCATCCAAACAATGTTCTACAGTTTTTTAGAAAATATCTGCTTCAGACATTATGTGTTAAATGTTACATATTTTAATTTTAATTCATGTTTTCAACCGCCCTATGATCTTAGAGGTTAAATTGACCCATTTTAAAGTTTGAACATTTAGCAAAAATAGCTAGTACCACATTTGTGTTACCTCTTCTTACGAAATTAATTTGTTCCATAAGTGTTTTTTACCATGCATTCCAAGGCCCCCAATACAACCCATCAACCCCTTTAAAAATGATAAAAGTATAGCAATTGTGTATGAAATATATGTTAAAATAAAATGTAGTTTTACATTTTAGATGTCATTTATTGGTGTCAGTGGTTAAATGTGACTGAACATTATACATTAAACCCACGGTTCTCAAACTGGGGTCCGCGGACCCCTAGGGGGACGTGGCGCATGTACAGGGGGTAGGCGAAATTATTCACGGTTTTGTCTTTTTGTTTTGTTTTTTTGTGTGGTTTTTTTTGCTGTTTTATTTTGAAATGCGGAAGTTTTATTTTGTAGCGAGCGGGCAGAAGTAACAGCGCTGTTTGACGCCAGCTTGACTAAATTGAGGGAGCGAGTCACAGGCTAATTTTAGCCACCCTACAGCGAACATGGATCGATTTTTGCGTCCGCCAAGTTCCTCAAGAAGTGGTAAAGGAAATGACAATGAAAATGAAAACGCCCTAACCCTAAAAAGAGAAAGTACATTGATAGTTATATTGTTTCTGAAGTGCTCATTTATATTATAATACCTGAAAATTTCGCTGGTTTGCACAAAAGCACTATTAAAAAAGGTTATCATTGTTTCATAATCATCATTGTTGAAGTGGTTTTTTATCATTTTCAGTATCGCGAGGATGAGGGGGGACATGGAAAAATTTCACCCCTCCAAGGGGGACCTGGGCCAAAAAAGTTTGAGAACCCCTGCATTAAACCATTCAAATGAACCAGACATGTGGGTCATTTTCAGACCATTGTGTTTGTTTTGACACTTTCGCCTTCAGACCTGTTTGTTGACGGACATTTTGTGGGGTGTAGTTCTGGGGACCATTGCCTTTGACAGCTTTTCGTGATCTTCCTGGGGTGCACAGGGCATGTGCTTCGTGGGGTGGGCGATGGCACGGTTCATTGATATTTTTTCGGGGTGTTTTTTTCCCGCAAGTTCGGGGGGTTTTGTCTACATGTCTTTTGTTCATAATGGTAAAGTGATGGCTGCCTCCTCCTTTTTTTTATTGACTTGTGGTTCACTTCTGTTGGTGGCGTGGTGGGTGCGGTGGCTCTGTCCTGTTAGAACTCTGTGATGAATGAACGTCAAAGGGAAATGAAAAGCATCATGGGTAACTATCTCACAGCCAATGGGATGCTATGTACAGTACGTACGTGATGCATTTACGTAGATAGATTTACGTACAGTCATGTACATAATAATATTTAAGTCTTCGGGGTTTTGGTTTCATAAATAGAAATGTTTTCGTATTCAGAGACGAAAAATTGAGGTAAAGGTTTTTCGTCACTTGAATTATTCATTAGCTGGATCTTTCATAAGTAGAGGTACCACTGAATTTTATTTATATATATATATATATATATATATATATATATATATATATATATATATATATATATATATATATATATATATATATATTGGGTTTTTTTAATTGCGAAAGAAATAAGGAAAGAAAGAAGACTTGTTCATCTGGTCTTTTAAAGCCAGACAGCTTTGATGCTAAAATCCCTGGAAGCTTATCTCAGTCAACACCAAACTGGTCTGATTCAATATTCTGTTGAAAGTCAAACAAAAACCCTTCAATAGTAACAAGTGTGTTTGAAATTTAGGAAAGTGGTAAAATAATCACAGCATTTTATTTAATATATGCCTCAAATAATCTGATAATAGAACACATACAATAAATATTAAATTAAGAAATATAACATTTTCTGGTACACATCATTATTATGGAAAGTTTTAAAATAATCCAACCTCATTTTTAACTTAACTGAGAAAAGATAATGGTGCACTGAAAAAATACACATTTTATCTATCAGGCATATTTTTTTCATAATTTTGATTAAAAATATCGATATCATTGTTTTTTGTTTATATTATTAGAATTTTGTTGTTGTTTTTTTATATTTGGGTTTATTATTTGGGTTCCCAAAAAAAATATTTTTATGTGATGCACAAATGTTAATTATGACATTCATCTGTTTATCAGATTTCTGTTGTTTGAAACATGGATATTTTGTTCTTGATATGCCTTATTTTGTCAATAATATAGATTTTAAGAACTCAGATTCAACATGAATTTAACTTGTTCCATTGGCATTAAGTCTTGTTTTTGTTTTTTTCAAGAATCTTCATCTGACATTTTCACCCTCAAATATATTCAGTGTTTATATTAAACCTTTCATTTTCAAACCCAATGATTGATTAAAAGAAAAACAACTCAATTTGATCAGACTTAAATAGCACGAGTTTAGAAAAACAGCAGTGTCATAGATGGGCAATACAATTAAATATCTGTTTTTTTTACGGAAATTATCAATATATACTTTTTTTACACAATGGATGTGGAAAATCATATTTCTATCTATCTATCTATCTATCTATCTATCTATCTATCTATCTATCTATCTATCTATCTATCTATCTATCTATCTATCTATCTATCTATCTATCTATCTATCTGTCTGTCTGTCTGTCTGTCTGTCTGTCTGTCTGTCTGTCTGTCTGTCTGTCTGTCTGTCTGTCTGTCTGTCTGTCTATCTATCTATCTATCTATCAGTCTGTCTGTCTGTCTGTCTGTCTGTCTATCTGTCTTTCTGAACAATACACTTAATAAGGTTCAGATTTTTTCCAGTGTAACAAAGAGACAATAACTACTGAGATACTTGGAAAAACAGGCATTCATGAATTATACAACCAAAGTAAGAGTTGTAAAATATATTCTAATAATCCTCCACAATGGCCTAATAGTTATTTCCAAAGCTGTACATTAAAGTTTTTAGTTTTCACACATCTGAAACAAATCACACTTTAGTTGGTATGAGTGCAGCTTGTTTACAAAGCTCTACAGTCATTTATTCTTAGCGTGCGGTGGACTCTGCTGGCAACACTTAATTAAGACTCTGGTGGCAGAGTCAATAATGAGCCGTCTTCAACATCAAGGTCGAGAGTTAATACATGTACAAGTTGGTGTTGTATTCAGCTACTACTTATTGAGATGCAGATATATTAAGTTCATGAACTTTTCACAGGAATGTACGATCCACATTTGAAAAGTGTGTTTGATTAGATAGATCTGTAACAGATTCCTATATTTAAAGCTTCATTGGAAATTGATGTCACAACAATTGTGAACCTTATTATTTTTTTTTTTTTTTTTTAAATATTTTCGGCGGATATATAGTTCTCAGAGGAACTGTATATCTTGTGGAACACATGGACGGACGGATGGACAGAGGCATGAACAACTGGATGAACAGATGGGTGGATGGATGGAAGAATGAATGAATGGACAGACAAACGGATGGATGGAGAGATGGTCAAACAAATGGATGAATGGATGAATAGACAGGAGAATGGATGGATGAATGGACAGATGAATGGATGGACAGACAAACGGATGGATGGAGAGATGGTCAAATAAATGGATGAATGATGGATGGACAGACGGACAGACAGATGGATGGATGGATGGATGAATGGATGGACGGACGGACGGTTAGACGGATGGACGGTTGGACGGATGGAAAAATAAACAAAAATGTGATCCCAAATTTTGGGGAATTTTCTGTTTTGTACATTTTCTTCTCTGCAGCTTTTATTTCTCAGTGTATTCTGCAGGAAATCTGACAACAAAAACCCAATAACAAACAAGTGGTCACAACAACCCCCCCCCCACACACACACACATTTTACTCAGTTCGCCTTGTCTCTCATCATTGTGAAAACACATTGTTGGTGACTGTGACCTTTGACCTACATTCACCAAAAATTAATGGGATCTAACCTGGACCATCTTACACCATTCCTGAAAATGTAATCGAAATTGGTCCAGGAGTTTTTCCATAAAGCTGCTGACAAACAAACAAACAAACAGACAGACAAAAAAAAAAAAAAAACAATACCCCTCTCCCCTTCGAGGTGGGGGTAAAAACGGCAGAGGTGCAGTAAAAAATTATAGGTCAACATATACAGTCTCACCCATGGACCCCAGGAGGATCTGAGGTTATTTGGAATTTTTTCGGTGACTCCAAACTCACACTACATCAAAGTTCTCTGAGATCTCC
Organism: Siphamia tubifer; assembly: GCA_020466265.1. Lineage (NCBI taxonomy): Eukaryota > Metazoa > Chordata > Actinopteri > Kurtiformes > Apogonidae > Siphamia > Siphamia tubifer. The sequence goes on from CM035796.1 coordinate 37,354,976, forward strand.
ACTCTGCTCCGTCTCTGGGGATTGAGCCACGTCAGAGACAGCTGAGTTGCCGTGGCAACAGTTTGGTACCCAGCAGCGCAACAGCACCTGGATGATTTTCAAGCATGACACTGAAACTCCACATCTGAGCCTCTGCTGTCCCAGTTCAGCAGCGAAACAGGCAGAAAAACTCACTTAGTCACTGATCTTGAAGAACTCTTTTTCTCTCCGTAGCCCCCAAAGGCGAGGGAAGGGGTGGCATTTTTGGTTCTTTTTGTTCTTTATTTATTTATTTATTTATTTATTTTTGTCTGTCCGTTGGTTTGTCAACAACTTTACACTAAAATTACTGGACTAATTTCCATTCCATTTTCAGTAAAGCTGTGAGGTGTCCCAGAATAGATCCCATTACATTTTGGTGAATGTAGGTCAAAGGTAGGACTGGCGATTGTGATAAATTTCAAGTCGATTACGGTGATCAGCTGCGAGCCTCGATCAAACATGGCGGAAATGTGCATTGAAGCATAATTTGTTCTGCTAAAGCACTGGAACTACACTGGTGGAAGTTGGATGGGGAACAGATTAAGAAGATAAATAAAAATAGGAGCAAGAACTTAAAACAGACGCACAAACACAGACAACAGAATGAATGACAGGAAGTGGAACTGAGGACAGTCAAATTCATGACTGGGAGTTATTCTCCAAAGAGGTCGATATTATTGAGAAAAAAGGTTAGTGGACATCGGTTGTGCGGCAGATGGCAAATCAACCTGGTGTGAAGGGTATGTCGGTGGTTGTGCCATTGAAATCTGGCAACACAACAAATCTCTTTAATGACTTAAAGGTTCCATTCCGCTGAAAACCACTTTTCCATGCTCCTTTTGGAATTTGATGGGTCACCCCGACTTACCAACACATGCTGCCTTTGTTAGTTTGTCACCTCCACTGGCTGCATACTGCATTCACAGAAAACAACAAGAGGAACGAGGGACCCAGAAAAAGCCGGCCCATGTGACATCAGATGGACTTTAGCGTCACCCACATGGGGTTAAGTCTGTCACCCATTACAGTGAATCTGAAGTATTAGCATTAGCATCTACAAGAGAAGACGGTGCCACAGTAGCTGCTGCACAAATTTTTTTTAAAAATGGCGGATAAAACGTTTTCATGTACTCTCTGTGGAAATAAAGCCTTGTTTTTTCAGAACAAGCGATGGTGCAAAACCTACCTGGATGTTACTTCAGTAAAGGTAAATACAATTAGAGAGCCAGAGGGGAGGGGGGAGTGTTCCTTCACGCATTCTGAGCCAATCAGAGACGCCTCATCACCGCATCATGGACATGTATGAGGAAGTACCGGTAAACTCTGTTGTTTGACCTCAAGTTATTTTTCTACCATGAAAAAACAGCTGGAAACAAAGCAAACCGGACATTTTTTTAAAAAATAGAACCAACACACAATGTATTCAATAACAATGGAGAACACAGAAATATTAATGAAATAACAATGGAATGACACTGCTAAAGAAATACCATCTGAGTGATTATGAAAAAAGCATGAAAATGTGAGGGATTATGATGATGATGATGATGATGATGATGATGATGATGATGATGATGATGATGATGATGATGATGAGTCTGAAGATTGAATAGGGGGTGGGATCACATAAGCATGTTTTCTACCCTCTCCCCTTTTGAGCTATTTTTGTTACCTTCTTTTATGTTGTTATGCTGTTATTTGCTTCTGTGCAGCTCGAAATAAATACTTGAATTGAATTGAATTGAATTGAATTGAATTGAATTGAATTGAATTGAATTGAATTGAATTGAATTGAATTGAGTGGAGCCTTTAAAACCTGTTGACAGTTGCCTGTTGCAGCTACTCGCAGAACAGTCACACGACCAAAGCAGTAGTTTTATCTTTTGCGGCAACGATGACTTGAAAAGTTGTCGTCGTTCTGTCTTCCACATTCATGAAAGGTTTGGTTTGAATGTTGAGTCAACAGTCAATGAATGTTTTATGTTGAGTTTATGACAACTGCTATGAATGTGTTTTGAACTCATCTGTTTCTATTTTTGTGTAAAGCACCTTGAGTTGTCCTGTACATGAAATGTGCTATACAAATAAATTTGCCTTGCCTTGCCTTACCTGTCGAGTAGTGTTACCAAAAAAAAAAAAAAAATCAATAAACTGATGTATTTAAAGAGTTTAGAGCTCAAGTGAAATCAGCTTCACCCTGTCGATTTTTATGTGCAATGCATTGTGGGTTATCATGTAGTACGCTACAGTGCTAACGCTTTGCATACTGTCTGTTTGCTGAGTAAGCAGTACGGAGTATAAATAGTATATATAATAGTACTGTGGCTCAGCTGGTAGAGTGGGTCGCCCAATGATCGAGAGGTTGACGGTCCACATGTCGAAGTGTCCTTGGGCAAGACACTGAACCCTTAGAACCCTACAGTGTATGAGTGAGTGTGAATGGGTGAATGTGAGGCGAATGTAAAACACTTTGAGCACCATGAAGGTGGAAAAGAACTATATAAGTGCAGAACATTTACCATTTAGTACGGTGGCACAATGGCTGAACGGTTAGTGCTCTTGCCTCAGAGCAAGAAGGTTCCCAGACCGTGCAGTCCTTTCTGTGTGGAGTGTGCATGTTTCTCTCCCTGTGTCTGGATGGGTTTGCTCCCGTTTCACCCATCACCCAAAAATATGTTTGTTAGGGTAAAATCCTCCAGCCAGGTGATTCTGATCATTAGCCTGGTTCTACAGCTGGAGATGGGTCCCCGGGTGCCCCACATGGCTGCCCACTGCTCCTTACAGGTGCCCCAATAGCATGAATGATGAGTTAAATACACAGGACACATGTCATTGTACAATATATAATGATAAATAAAGTACTTTACCTTCCCTTAGTATGAGTATGGAACTATGTAATATGTAGTTTTCAACACAACCATAGTTTGTCCTATTGTCTTATGTGCGTCTTGTTTCATCGTCTGTTCCAACCTTCCCTCCTCCTCCTCCACTATTATCCTCCACTTCCTCCTCCTTGTATCAGACTCACATGTCGACAGAGAAAAGTCAGCGTTGGGCACCCTGGGGTCCTCAGTGCAGAGCGGTAAATCCCCACTGCATTTGAATTCTCTAATCTTTTGACAGATAGAGCGTAACCATGAGCTGGTATTTTATAAGAAAAGGTCAAACTGCAAACTAATCCGACCCCCCCCTCATCTAACCTCAATCCCCACCAGAGTTGTAAAGTAACTAAGTAAAACTACATCATTACTGTACTTAAGTTTATTTATTTTTTATTTGCCAACTTTGTACTTTAACTCCCTACATTTGTTCATGAATATCTGTACTTTATACTCATTACATTCTCAGAATAGGCCCGTTACTTTTTCAAAATAAACAGATGTGACAGTATTAAAAATAAGTGTCATCAGTGGAACAAAGAAAGTGTGATTTTATACATTATAGTTATATAATTATTATCTCACAATTTTGACTTTTTCCTCTTAAAATTATGCATTTTTATCTCATATTTATGAGATAAAAATCTATTAAATCTATTAAAAAAACAAATACAGAATGTGAGTACTTTGAACACCTCTGACCCCCCCCCCCACACACACACACACACACACAGTCATTCCCTGACACTGATGTGCTTTCTGTAAAAAAAAAAAAAAAAAAGGAAATAAATAAAATAAAATTCCCTCTGTGTCATTGAACTGGTGTCTGGAGGTCACTGTATTCCACACAGCGGCAACGCAAGTTTTGTGTAGCAATTAATTACCGTCAGTGTGTCCGGCACATATGGGCCTATTATCATAAGGCCTCATGGGAGGACGTTTCCTGCAGCCATTATTCTGTGGGAAGTGACAGGGAACGTTTTAAAATGCCAACAGCCTTTTCTTCGGCTTCTTTTATAGTGAGCGTCTGTTGGTTCTGTAGTACGACCAGAGATGCCCAGATAAGGTTTGTTGGTTATTTTTAACAACATTTCACATTCACAGATTTAGCTGAGAGGAGGAAAAAGAAAAGACAAAGAAGGACATGAGGAAACGTAGATAAAATATACAGCTTTTTTTTTAAAGTGAATGGATCATAATGTGCAGACAGTGTTTTATAGTAGATCTGACACTAATAATCCTTTGGACTAAAACCTATTCTACTGTTCACAAATGTTTCACATTTTGACTCCAGACTTCCTTTTAATTTTACTCCATGTTTTGTTAATTTTCTTCCATATTTTCTTGATTTTCTTCACTAATTTGTTTATTTTTGTGAATTTTCTGGTTTTATTTTATTTTATAAATTATTTTCTTTCAGAATGTGTTCTTATTTTGTTCATTTTCTTTCAGAATTTGTTAATGTGTTGTTTATTTATTCATCTTGTTTTGTTTTTTTAAATGTCCTCCATATTTTGTTAATTTTCTTCACTAATGTTTGAGAATTTCCTTGATTATTTTGTGATTTTCATTTATTTATAAGTATAAAGTGAATGGATCATAATGTGCAAAAGTAGATCTGACACCAATATTCCTTTGGACTAAAACCTATTCTTTTGTTCATTCTAACAATTTCACATTTTATCTTAGAAATTTTTCCTTATCACTAACACACATGTGGGAACATTTCACTAGTTTTATTGTGGAAGCATTTGACTCGTAGACCAGTGTTAGTTCTGTTTTTAATTTTCCTCCATGTTTTGTTCATTTTCTTCCATATTTTCTTGATTTTCTTCACTAATTTCTTTATTTTTGTGAATTTTACTGATTACTTTGTGAATTTTTTAAACTTTTGCTGATTTTCTTTCATTTATTCATCTTGCTTTTTTTTGTTTTAAAAGTTCCTCCATATGTTGTTAATTTTCTTCACCAATTTGTTTATTTTTGGACATTTTCTTGATTATTTTGTGATTTTTATTTATTTATTCATTAATTTTATAGTGTAATATCTCACATTTTGACCCCAGACTTATCTTGGAAACTTGATTCAACCAGCATTTAAGACTTGAGTTTTCTTTATTACTAACACACATGTGGGAACATTTCATTAGTTTTATACTGGAACCATTTGACCAGTGTCTTCAGACCAGCTACTGTTACCATGACAGTGCTAATGTTTTTTCTTCATGTGACTCATTTTAATGCCAACCTCAACCTATAGAGACTTCCTGTTTTTCCAGACAAAAAAAATGAACGTTACCTAAATGATACTCTATGCAGCTTTTCATTTTCACAGCATGTTTAATAAACAGCTGAAGCAATGATCCTTTCCAGAATAAGACATAATACTGAGGTTTTTGGCTTCCCAGGCATCACCGGCAGAAGCAGATAAATCATGACTGCGTAACAATGTAGAACACTTTGATCCAGCATCTTTTCAGGAGAAACAAACAGGAGATTTACATCAGCTACCTGCACCATCATAATGCATACAGGGAAAAAAATGATTAGACCATCAAAAGTCACCAAAAAATGGTTATGTAACCAAGTACTAACACGTCTGCGTGGATCATGTGACTCAAACAGACAGAAAAGAAAACATGGAATGCCTATACTGAGAAAAAAAGAAGGAAATTTTCCCTCATTTCTAGTGCAAATATCTCATTATACTTAAAATAACATGTGGTTTTATTCTTTTTTTTTTTAAATCAAATTAGATTCATGGAAGGATCCGTGAACCATATTTGAAAATAAGTTCAACTTCCTACCTCTATTATCATACTTTATCTTTCACAGCCCTTCATTGTTAGTGGTCAATTCCATAATATCAAAAATATTTATTTATATAAAATATTGTAAGAAAGACCATAAGTGATATTAAAGTGATATTAGTTATTATCAACAAAACATAGACGATTTATATCTATATCTATATATATTTATATATTTATACATGTATCCGCATATATATATATACGTATATATATATATTTGTATACATATAAAGATTCAACACCTTTACTGAAGTAAAAGTAAAAAAGTACAACTTCTCAATTGTAATAAAGTAAAATAAACAATTTTCTTTGCTATGAATGAAATAATACTTATTTAAGCAGGGGATTTGAACCTTGGCCTTTGACCTTTACTCAAGTCTGATGCACATTAGCTATATGTATATGCTCATGTCATTTCATGGTGATATCGATAGTATTCATTGAGTTATAGCATGATATGATTCTGCGGGCACACACACACACACACGACAACAACAACAACAAATTTTCAAAATAAAAGTCCAACAATTACAAATCACCACTTCTTTCAACAGTAATGTCATCAGCAGGTGGGAAAGGAGAGGTGTGGTCGTGGGAGCGGGACACGTTGTCTGGAGTCTCGCCCAAAAAAGGGAAAAGTGCCAAATGTTTTTTTTTTCTGGATAGGTGAATGGTAGATGGGTAGGTGAATGGTAGATGGAATGGACATTTCAACACTGAGGTCATTCAAAGAGGATCGTAACATTGTAAAACATTATTTTGAAAGATGACATTACTGTTGAAAGAAGTGGTGATTTGCAGTTGTTGGACTTTTATTTTGAAAATGTGTTGTCGTTCAGTCATTTTAATTATTGGTGTGTGTTTCAACTGCTTCTGTTAAACCAACAGCTGATTCATTTGTGAGTAAACCCTGTTAATAATTTGGACTACACGCCTGGCGTACATGTGACGTCACCATAGACTCCAACCACGTCACATGTAGTCTCTTACTAAGTCCACATAAAACCTAACTTCACGTTTGCTTTCCATCAAACATGGGTGGTCTGCATATGACCATGAAATATATGTATCATATGTGAATTATTGAGCACTTGTCAAACTGACTTTATGTGTAGTTTATGACCACTGTTATGAATGTGTCAAGTAAAGTGTTACCGGTAACACTTTATAATACCTACACACAATTCAAGATGTATTAACCATTTATTACCCATTTATAAATGGGTTGTTTATTATGTATTAACCATTTATTACTTATTTTTTAATGTAAAGGTTCATACTAGTGTAAATGTAAAATTACATTATTTTTAACCAACAGGTGCAGTGTTTGTATATCTGCTTTACAGGTAAACAAAGAAACAGTTGTAAAAGCTGCACCTGTTGGTAAAAAACTATCTAATTTTACATTCAGACTAGTATGAACCTTTACAAGACATTAAAAAATAGGTAACAAATGGTTAATACACACGTGTCAAACTCCAGTCCTCGAGGGCCGGTGTCCTGCATGTTTTAGAGATTTCCCTCTTCCGTGTGATTCAGTTGTTTAACCCTTTAACTCCTGAGATTTTAGCAATCAGTAAAAAAAGGAAAATAAATAAATAAATAAATAAAATGAGCAACAACACAAACAAAAATTAATAATAAGCTAACAAAATAATTGGTAACATGAGCAAAGTAAGACACAAATAGCAGAAAATCAAAGAAAAATAATGACATTAAAAAATAAAAAAAGAAAGAAAGAAAAATAAACAAAATCAGTAACAAAATGAAC
>CM035796.1:37367459-37419959 GCA_020466265.1 Siphamia tubifer
ACACAAACCTGCTGGATTGCTTTGATAACAGAAAATTCATACATTTTACTCCCAACACTAAACTATATTTGTAAAGAACTCATTTAATTACTTTCAGGAGTGCAATTTACCTGATCTAAAATGAAGACTGCAAAGCCACGTGTGGTGCGTTCAAGGACAACAAACACTGCCATCACCATTTTGCCTGTAAACTGCAGAAAACCACTTGTTTCTACGTATTGTTTCTTTTGGGATACCATATAAGTCTATTCACTCAGCAGGATATTTTGTTTTTTTCCTATTTTACTTTGTTTGGATGAAACAAAGTAAGTTTGAGACTAAAGTTGAATCAGAAACAGAGAAAACTCAAGAAAGTGACTTTTTCCCGCAAAACCTATGAATAATTCAACATAAAACACGTGTCCATTTACTATCATTGATCCAACTCCATGGGTTTTACTGGTGAACTAATGATAAAGATGATGACAGTGTTTCCATGGTAACTATGGAAACTCTGAATATCCAAATGGTTCATATCTGATAACCATGAAAAGATGAAAAACTGTATTTTACACCAATTATTTTCATTGATTATTTCACAATAGATCTCACTACATTTTGGATAAAAATAGGTCAGAGTCAATAGTAATTTTTAAAAATGTTATTAATTGTATTTTATTATTTTGTTTTTGTCCTATTTTGATTTGTTTTGTTGTAGTTACTTTACATGTTAAAAATAAATAAAGTTGAGACTAAAGTTGAAAGTTATATCAGAAACAAAGAAAACTCAAGAAAGTTACCTTTTTCCATCAAAACCTATCAATAATTGAACATAAAACACATGTCCATTTACTGTCATTGATCCAACTCCATGGGTTTTACTGGTGAACCCATGTTATAGATGATGACAGTGTTTCCATGGTAACTACGGAGCCTCTGAACATCAAAATGGGTCATATCTGTCGATCATCTATCGGTGAAAAGATGAAAAAACACATTTTGCATCATTTATTGACATATATTGATAGAATTAATTGATCAAACAGGTATTAAAGTATTTATATCAACACTTGCTTTTTGTCACAACGGCTTTCACACAAAGCACAAACATTATGATTTTTTATTTGGAACAAGGTCAATTTTTCCAAGCTTTCGCAGTATGAATAAAAGCATCTTCCTGTCATTTGTGTGAGATGCTGGAGCAGACAGAATGGAGACAGACTACAAATGGAGCTGTGGATATTGTTATTTTTGTCAACAGCCTGACACAGACTCACTCAAAACCTTTACTGAACAAGTGCCGCAGCTGTCGCAAACCTGACTCACTGCGGGTATAAATGCTTTTGCTTGTAATATATGTACAGGTGAGTAATTTGCATTTTTGTGTTCATACATAAATGGTAAATGTTCTGCACTTATATAGTTCTTTTCCACCTTCATGCTTCACATTCACCCATTCACACACACACACACACTCATACACAGTGTAAGGTTCTGTCAGTCCTACTGGGAGACTAAGTCAGGGTTCAGTGTCTTGCCCAAGGACACTTTGACATGTGGACAGCCAGAGCCGGGGTGGGAACCAGCCTTCAGTCACTTTTCATCATATTTAATGTTCAGAAAATCAAACATCACTTTCCTGTTTGGTTTTATTCATCTTCTGTCCTTAATAAAAAAAGAGCTTTGAAATAAAGCACACACTAAAAACGAAACAAAAACCTGTGTTTTCAAGTGTGTTGATCAATGTGACCTCAGAGGAAAACCAGGAGCAGTGGACATTAAGTATTTGAAGAAAACGTCAGCCATGTCTCATCATCCACTGTCTCCTTTCTTTCACATTCATTCCCTTCTGTCATTCTCAGCGTCAAGGAGCAGCAATAAATCCTCATTGTCAGAAAATGTTTTCTTAGAGGTCATATTCAACAGAGAGGGCATAAAAACAGAACACCGAGAGAGTGAACCCAGAGAACAGCCTTAGAACACTCCTGTGACAGGTACTGTCAGTGGGAAATGGATTTATCCACATCTGTGGTGCAGAAATAAAACTGGTCTAAGGCTGCGAGAACAGGAAGACAGGGTGACAGATCACCATGGTAACCTAAATGCTGTGTCTAGATTAGTGACAGATCACCATGGTAACCTAAATGCTATCTCTAGTTTAGTGACCGATCACCATGGTAACCTAAACTCTGCATCGAGTTTAGTGACAGATCACCATGGTAACCTAAATTCTACATCTAGTTTAGTGACACGTCGCCATGGTAACCTAAACTGCATCTAGTTTAGTGAAAGATCACCATTCTAACTTAAACGCCGTGTCTAGATTAGTGAAAGATCACCATGGTAACCTAAATGCTGTCTCTAGATTAGTGACAGATCACCATGGTAACCTGAACTCTGCATCGAGTTTAGTGACAGATCACCATGGTAACCTAAATGCTGTCTCTAGATTAGTGACAGATCACCATGGTAACCTAAACTCTGCATCGAGTTTAGTGACAGATCACCATGGTAACCTAAACTCTGTGTCTAGTTTAGTGACACGTCACCATGGTAACCTAAATTCTACATCTAGTTTAGTGACACGTCACCATGGTAACCTAAACTGCATCTAGGTTAGTGAAAGATCACTATGGTAACCTAAACGCTGTGTCGAGTTTAGTGACAGGTCACCATGGTAACCAAACTCTTTGTCTAGTTTAGTGACAGATTACCATGGCAACCTAAACTCTGCCCTTCCTTGGTGGAATAATAAATGGAGCAAAGAAATAGGATAAATATCGCTGCTTTACAATTTTTTGAGAAAGTATTTACTTCAGACATTAAATATGTTAAATCTTACATACTTTAAGATGAATCATAAAACAAATGACTTTAGTGCTGGTTAGTTCATTTTTTTAATATATATGATGGTGTATTATTCCACATATATGCTGGTTTATGTACATGTATACAATGGATTAGTAAATATTCCACGAGAAAAAACCTGTAAAGTGAATGGATCATAATGTCCTCTTGTTCATTCTAACAATTTCACATTTTGACCCCAGACTTATCTTGGAAACTTGAGCCAACCAGCATTTAAGACTTGAGTTTTCTTTATCACTAACACACATGTGGGAACATTTCATTAGTTTTATTCCGGAAGCATTTTTCTTGTAGAGGAGTGACATTTATCACCATTTATTGTCATAGTATCCTCTAGCCGAGCTGCACTATCTGTATTCATTCTCTTTATAGGTCTAGGAATGCATCATAGGCAGAGGAGGCGGGGCTAAAACGTTGTCTTTCAAACCCCTCATGTATGCAATAGGACGGTACTACAACCAATCATCGTAATCTTTAGGATGACGTAGTTAGATGCCAGAAAGTTCACAGAGGAGTCCAGAGAAAGTTAGGAATGACTAAACAAAAACAGGAGAAGACAAGGACTAAAGACATTAAACTGTGGTCAGAGGAATCAGTGATCTACCTGCAGGAATGTTTTAAATGTATAGACTGGGACGTTGTTCAGCCCTGCGATGAACTGGCGTCTCATACAGGGTGTACCCCGCCTTTGCCCATTGTAGCTGGATTAGGCCCCCAGTGACCCCAGTGACCCCAGTGACCCTAGTGACCCTAGTGAGGATAAACCAGGTGCAGATGACGAGACTGGGATGATCTGGATACTCTGGTAGATGTCACTTTTTGTTAGGGCATGATCATACCCCGTAAGTGTATTTAAAGTGTACCCCGATAACAAGCCATGGGTCGCAAAAAATGTCAAATCCTGTCTGACTAATAAGAAATTGACTTTCAAAAATGGGGCTGTCTCTGACTTTCGATCGGCCACCAAAAATGTTAAAAATGAGATTTTGAAAGCAAAACAACCTTATAAAACCATTCTAGAAAATAAAATGGCTGCAAACAATTTAGGTTCTGCATAGACATGTATGAAAACCATTGCAGACCTTCAAGAATTCTCAGAGACCATTTTAGACGGTTTTAATTCCGGCAGATTTTCCCAAAGCTCTTAACAGTTTTTATGTTGGTTTTAATTCTTTTGATTTTAGCAAGGATATTTTAGAGCTGAAACAGGACTTGAAGGACACGCAGCACTTTATCATTGAACTGAGTAAAGTCAGAAAGGCCTTTAGTTCAGTAAAGATGAACAAGAGCCAGGGTCCTGACAACCTCAGTGGTCGTCTTATTAAATCCTCTGCAAATGAACTCAGTCCTGTTTCACACTATTTTTAATAAGTCTTTGCAGACACCGCATGCGCCCTCTTCTCTGGAAGGACGCTGTCATTGTCCCTGTTCCTAAAGCCAGTCATCCAAAAACCTTAAATGACTTCAGGCCTGTTGCTCTGACCTCAATTGTAATGAAAATCTTTGAGTAACTGGTTAAGAGTGTGATTGTTAAAGGGACTGAACATGAGCTGGATCCAATGCAGGTTGCATACAGGCCCAACGGAGGAGTGGAGGAAGCCACACTGACACTTTTAAACATGATTTTTAAACATGTGGAGGGTAGAGGGACATCTGTAAGGCTTTTATTGCTTGACGTTTCCTCTGTTTTTAACACAATCCAGCCTCACATTTTAACCAAAAGACTTTTAGAAGAGTTTAAAATCATCAAAAATCTGATGGGCTGGATTTTAGATTTATTAACAGACAGGTCACAAAGAGTGAGGATAAATGGAGTTTTGTCTGACCCAGTGTTCTCCTCAATCCCTGTATCATTTGTTCATTCATTTTTCAAAATGAAACCAAAAATAAGACAACAAATTTTGTTGTTTTTTCGTTTTCTTATTTTTGGTTTCATTTTGAAAAACGAATGAACATATAATATACAGATTGTCTCTGTCTCCATGACCCGGATGTACAGAAAATTCATATATAAAAAATTTATAAATATATATATATATATATATATATATATATATATATATATATACATATATTCGTGTATCATTTGTTTTTCAAAATGAAACCAAAAATTGAGAGAATGAAAAAACAACTCGTTTCTCATTCCGTTTTTTTTTTTTTAATTTTGGTTTTGGAAACAAATAATGAAGGAATTAGTTGTTTTTTTGTTGTCTTATTTTTGGTTTCATTTTGAAAAATGAATGATACATGGATTCTCCTCAACTGGCTCTCCTCAAGGTTGTGTCCCATTACCATTATTATACATCCTCTACACAAATATGTGTCAGAGTAAATATGAAAACAGATGACTATTATAGTCAGCCTACTTAAAGAGGGGGCGACCAGTCACGGTCCTGTCCATGATGACTTTGTTCAGTGGTGTGAAGAATCTTACCTTCACCTGAACATATTTAAAACAAAAGACATAGTCATCAACGTTAGAAAAGAACCGTACGGGCACAGAGTCACTTCAATTAAAGGTCAGATCATAGAGCAAGTGCAATCATACAAATACCTTGGGACAATAATTGATGATGAAACTGCAGATGTTTGTGTAAAAAGGTTCCTCAGCGTCTTCACTGTCTGAAGAAACTGGCACACATCCACATTGACTGAACCATTTTAACTTTGTTTTATCGGTTTTTTATTGAGTCTGTTTTATCTTTCTGCTGGTTCAGTCATAGTTACAGAAAGAAACTCATTGAATCAAATTGTCAGATGGTCCAGTCATCTGATTGGTGAGTCCCAGTCATGTCCCGCCTCCCTGTACACTAAACAGGTCCAGAGGATGGGGGCATCTATTCTTAATAATGATGACCATCCATTACTTAAGGAATTCCACCTTCTGCCCTCTAGACGGAGGTTCTTACGCCCAAGGTGCAGGACACAGAGTTGCACTTTTGCACTTTATTCACTTATTTTAGTTATTTATTTCATGGCCTGGCTCTGGTTTTTAGTTTTATTATTATTATTATTATTATTATTATTATTATTATTATTATTATTATTATTATTATTATTATTATTATTATTATTATTATTATTATTATTATTATTATTATTATTATTATTATTATTTATAATAATACAATATTTATTTATTTTACTCTTGACTTTTATCTTTTCTGGGTTTTTATTGTTTTTATTATATTTGTCTTTTATTAATTTGATCTTAATTTTTTTTATTCTTTTATCAAACCATGCTGCTATATTGATGAGTGGTGGAACACTGAGCACTTTGTTCAGTTTTTTATACTTTTCATATACTTGTGTGTTGTATGTTCACCCAGACTACAAAACAAAATCTAATAAAGTACTAAGAAAGTAACCTTGAACCTTGAGTTTCGGGGAAATCACTCATGCGTAACTATACTTCTACTGTCGCACATTATACATATGTGCTGCTGCTAGGAGTCTATTGCAGCTAGCCTAAGTATCCTCTGTATTTTGCCTTTTTTTAAATGAAAACTAGGTAATTTACATATTTAATTTAGAGATCATGTAGATGTTCATAATGGCTCCGATTGAAGTTGATTGTCCTAATATCATAAATAGTTGAAAATGTGACTTTTTCAACAAAACCAAGTGTCTCCATCTACTGTCATTGATTCAAGTCCATGTGTTTTACCAGTGAAATAATGTAGTAGAAGATGGCAGTGTTTTACTTGTAGACCAATGTTATAGGATAGTGTTAAACATGACCAGAAATAACCAAACTATTCAGTAAAATGAAAAGTAAAATTTCACTTTTTGACCCCAGACTTGATTCAACCAGCATTTAAGACTTGATTTTTTTTTATATCAGTAACACACATGTGGAAACATTTCATTATTAGTTTTAAACCTTAAACCAATTTACTTGTAGACCAGTGTAGACCAGTAATATTTTTACTGTTTGTTGACAGCAAAGTGCACAAGTCAGCGAGTGTTGAAACATCACTTTTCCTGTCGTAGCTTCAGTTTGATTTTTGAAAGTCTTATTTTTGTGTTTTCTTACCTTGGTAAACACCTGTGAAATCAGTGGAAGCGCTCTGGCAACATGACAATACGCCGCAGAGCATACCGCTGACTGCTCCGTGCCTTTGTATTCCTTCACTTCAGTAAAACGGAGACAACAGGAAGAGATGACGAGTTCCCACTTCACCCTGAAGCAGATGCTATGTCGGCCCCAATACAGGGTTAGGCACCTGTACTTTTCTGCTTCATTTAATTAAAATACTGTAACAACAGTGAGTGTGGCAGAAGCACTCAGTACAATCAACAAAGTGCTGCGTGAGCCTCAGATATGTCAAGAGCAGGGGTGTCAAAACTGGGTTTAGTTCAGGGGTCACATATGATCTAAAAAGGGCTGAACCAGTAATAGTGGGATATGATAATATTTACATCGACAAAATGTCCTTAAAAATCTGAATAACATGAAAAATTTGAAATGTTATAAAAAAATAAAAAATACAAGTGCAATTTTAATACAATTTTGTCTCAATTACAGCTTTTATTCTCATCTCATCTCACTTCAAAGCGCATAGAGCCAACCTTAGCAACCAGGTGTCTCCATTTGGGCCTGTCAAGGGCAAGGTGCCAGGTTCACATTTAGGTTTGGGACCCAGAACTGGTTCTGAAAAAGAACCCGTTTCAAAATTATGGAACTGGAACTAAAAAAAAGTTATAATATCAGGTTCCTGGACATTTTCATCTGTGCATTGAAGCAGTGACGTTACGCCGCGTGCTACTTCTGTGTGTGTGTGTGTGTGTGGGCAGGGGGCACACTGTACTGAATGCAGACTTTTAGGAGAACCCTTACCAGATGCAAAATCCTGTAAAAGAAGAAGACTTTTACAGTAGGGCATACTTTCGCAGCAGGGAGGTGCCCACAACATGCAATTGAGAACCTCTCTCTTCAAATCTTGGGGATCGTAGCATCACCTTCACCCACAGAAACATTTCCATCGTCCTTGGCGGAGGTAATAATAATACTTAAGGAACTTAGGATCTTATTTTAATGTTCACTTTGTGCAGTTACAGTGCAGTGTGTTTACATACAAACTGCCTACCTGTTTTTTTAAATGTGGAATAATTACAATAAAGCTGCATTTGTGTTTGAATCTGTGTTCATGTACTTGTGTTATAATATAGAATGGTGTTAAAAAATAAAACAAAAAAAAAGTATACATTTGGAACACTTATAGGAACCGGTAGGAACCAGAACTGTTCATTTAAGGGGAACTGTTATGGACCCGGAATCATTATAATTCAAACAGGTCCCAACCCTAGTTATATTGCAGGTGTAAATACTCATCTGTGTTGTGTTGATAATTAGTCATGAAGGCCGACACTTTACATTGGAATATATTTTATTGTCTGCAAACAGTGGAGAAGAACAGCAAGATCTAAAACTCCTCCTACTGGCCCGTGTATTTGTAACGTAAGGACCGACCAATGGGTGCTTCTGATACAGTTTGCAGCATGTCACGGCAAATCCAATTGGCCATACTGTGTCAAGTGGAATTAACTGTTACACTGCCCCTTTAACGTTGTTACACAGGCCCTAAGGTACCTGGGCCACTACATCAGCCAGCAGGTGAGATTCTGGGGGTTGTTTGGTTTGGTCCCTCAGGGTCTGGTTTGTGACATGGTGGCTCCAGTTGATATCTTCAAACCTCCTGAGGGACTTGGGGTTGAAACCATCAAGCCTGGCCACCAGGGTGTTATTCAGTGGCCAAGTTTCAGCGCCATACAAGAGGACGGAGATGACTGAGGTGTTGAAGACCCAGGGATATGTACTGATGTCACCACAGGGGTCTCCAGAAGTACTGCATAACAAAGGCCACTAGGGTCCAACAGCAGTCGCCAGAGTTAGATAATGTAGAACCCAGATATATAAAGGTAGGAACAAAGTGGACAGGGGTGTCATCCAAAAGGAGTGGTGGTGGGTTACGTCCATCGCCCACGTTCATGAGTAAATTTTTTGGCCAGTGTATCTTCAGGCCTAAACTTACATTACAGCTTAGATTATAATTAAAAATACAGAAAGCATTTAGTAACAGGTAGAAATTTGGTAAAATTACACTGACTTCTGTTAAGTTCTGTTTCTTTTACATTAAAACAAAGATAAAAATCTACAGTTTTCATTATTTCTAGGTTATGATGATCATATTTTATTGGACTGGCCCAATTAGTCTGTGAGCCAGAGGGGTTGTTTGTTACCAAAAAAGTAGCAAAGGTTACCATACCTTTTCTGAAAGCCTCAAATCTCAGCTTTTCAATGATGTATGATGACCATCTGAGAGGAGTAACTGTTTGAAGTTATTACACATAATGTAAACTATGGTTGGGAAAATAATGCATATAAATCAAGCAGAACACTGACATACAGTAGTTGAAAATATATATTGGACATTTTGAAAAATTTTACTCTATGTTTGGTATCATGTTAATGTTATGCTACTTATCGTCATTGTGCTAAGCTCACCCCACAAGCACGCCACACAATTGAAGCATTACATTTTAAGTGTAAAATATTACTGGTTCTGGCTCAGGTTCTATGGAGCATCGCTACAACAACGATTAAGGCAAAAATATTGCCTTAAATAATAAGTTGGGTTAGTTTACTAAGCTAATTTTAACGGTGATTTAAGCAAAAATCACCCCAGGATGTTAGCATGTTAAGAGTTTACGAACAAAATATGCAGAGGGGATCGACACAACAGATGACGAACTATTGGTTTTGCATTCGCACTGATGAGGAGCCTCTGAGCAAAAACATCACGGTCAGGATTAAACCATTTATATTCACTGTCTGCATGTAGAAACCCATCAAAAACATGTTTTTATTCATGCTCTGTCAACTTCCAAAAGAACAAACAAATGGGAAAATATGAACACTCCTGACCACACACACACACACACACACACACACACACACACACACACACACACACACACACATTCATTTAAATGTCTCATGAGGACCAAGTTTGTAATCTAGTAGCCATCTTCTTCCTTAAAAAGTGAATAAATAAATACAATAAAATAAATAAAATAATACTAAAAATTAAAATGACATAAAAAAATATAAATAAATGAACAAATAAAACATAATAATTAAAAAATAAAATACATATAAATAAAATTTATAAATAAATTCTAATAATAATACTATCAAAAATAAATAAATAAAAAGTGAAAAAACCGAATAAATAAATAAAATAATACATATAAATAAATGCATAAATAATAATACATAAATAAATGCATTTTCAAACCTTCAAAAAACATGTTGTCACCTGTTTCTCCAATGCATTATGGGGACTTCCAGAAAAAAAAAAAAAAGGAATGTATTTATAGGGACACATCATTTCTATTTTACTAGTGGGGACCTGAAATTTGGTCCCCATAGTGTAACTGTGTAAACACATTAATATCCCCATAAAGATAGAAATACAAGGACACACACACACACACCAAATATACGTTTTCACTCACGTAAACCTCACGCATCCACCAAGTGTGAGCAGAAAACACATAAACGCACTCACCTCAGAGTATGAGTGTGCTGATTCAGAGTTTCTGACAGGGTCCGGGGGATTCTCTAATCACCTGAGACGAAGAGGAGAAAGATACGGTCAGCATGTGAGGGATGGGCCGGACCTAAGCTGATCATCTCTTCCCTGGCTCCATATTATTATTTCCCCAGTTCCTCCAATTAGGGGAGTGCTGATGTGGGATCAGCGCACACATCTCCCACAGTCATCGCTTTCATTACGGACAGAACGGAGAACAACTGTGGGACCGGATCAGCAGAATTCCTCAAAAATCCTTCACAAATGAAGCTTTCGTGGAGCTCTTGGAGGTCGTTTCAACTCTCTGAGCCCTCGTTTTCACCTTCTTGTGTTTGGACTTTTGTTGTGTTTTGATGCTAAATCACTGCACTTTTGGGGTTTAGCAACTTTCCAGCCACTGGCGGCGAATATTACAAAACAGACAAAAACCTATGTATCAACTCCAGGGGTTTATTTTGCTGTTGTGGTTTAATAAACAGTTCAATTCAACCATCGAAGCAAATACTTCATGAATGGACTGAAAACACACTTACTATAGACATGATGGAGTTTAACCTGCTAATCTAAACTCTGCAAAAATATAAATATAACAAAATATATAGAGGATATATTTTATTGTATAGTTTTAATTGTATATTCTATAGTTACAATGGTATATTATATAGCTGCTATGGTATATATAAAAATATTATATAGTTCTAGTAATACAGATTGTAGTTGCTATAGTATATTCTATAGTTATAATAGTATATTCTATAGTTATAATAGTACATTCTATAGTTATAATAGTATATTCTATAGTTATAATAGTATATTCTATAGTTATAATAGTACATTCTATAGTTATAATAGTATATTCTATAGTTATAATAGTACATTCTATAGTTATAATAGTAAATTATATAGTTATAATAGTACATTCTATAATTATAATAGTATATTCTATAGTTATAATAGTATATTCTATAGTTATAATAGTACATTCTATAGTTATAATAGTAAATTATATAGTTATAATAGTATATTCTATAGTTATAATAGTACATTCTATAGTTATAATAGTATATTCTATAGTTATAATAGTACATTCTATAGTTATAATAGTAAATTATATAGTTATAATAGTACATTCTATAATTATAATAGTATATTCTATAGTTATAATAGTATATTCTATAGTTATAATAGTACATTCTATAGTTATAATAGTAAATTATATAGTTATAATAGTATATTCTATAGTTATAATAGTACATTCTATAGTTATAATAGTAAATTATATAGTTATAATAGTATATTCTATAGTTATAATAGTAAATTATATAGTTATAATAGTATATTCTATAGTTATAATCGTATATTGTTTGGTTATAATAGTATATTTTCACTTTAACCTCCCCTCGTTCGTTAGTGTCTTATCTCAGTTCTCTGTGTCTTTGATCTTGTGTGTCTGTGAAAAAAGCCCAAGTTTTACCAGCAAGTAATGTTTACATGTGTCATGTGTTGTGTGCATCTGCTGATTTATGCACTTGTTTTTTTTGTCTTCATCAATTAGTTATAATAGATCGGGAGCACCTAATGTCTGTACAACCACCTTTTGGTCATGGAGAGACCAAGCAAACCTGATTTTCATTTGATACTGCATGTCCTTGTGAATACCAGATGTATATATATGTATATATATATATATATATATATATATATATATATATATATATATATATATATATATATATATATATACACATTCACCCATACATACATATGTATGTATGTATGTATACATAAATGTGTACTGTCCATTCATGGTGGTTGCAAAAGTATATTCTATAGTTATAATAGTATATTTTATATTTATAATAGTATATTCTATAGTTATAATAGTATATTTTATTCTGTCCTACAAAATAAAAATGCAGTAACTGCACAGAGACCAAACTGAGAAAAATGACCTTACAGTTCTGTTGTTGTTCAGCCCCAGTAGTTGTAGGTAGATTATTGGACATGAGGCAGTTATTGTTACTGTATATTAACTAGTTCTGCAAAAACCACAGTGCGCCTTATATATGGATTCATTCTGGTAGTGTTTAGTGGCTGGGAATTTTGAATTTGGCAGCTGTGGCTCAGTTGGTAGAGCGGGTCGTCCACTGACTGAAAGGTTGGTGGTTCGCATCCCAGCTCTGGCTGTCCACATGTTGAAGTCACTGAACACTGACTTAGTCTCCCAGTAGGCAGACAGAACGTTAGAAACCGACTGGATGAGTGTGTGTGTGTGAATGTGAGGCTAATGTAAAGTGTTTTGAGCACCATGAAAGTAGCAAATAACTATATAAGTGCAGAACACTTACCATTTACTTCGCTTAATGCACCTTATATATGAAAAACCTTCATAAAAACCTTTCATTGACAGTTCACCTTATAGTGCAGAAAATACAGTAATTCCATTATGTGTTTCAGTCTAATATGGTGATTGACTGTAAACTATTGGTTCAGGGTCCTAAATGGAAATTGGTAAGAACGCAGTAATGGTCTTTACTGCGTTTTTGTTTTGTTTTACTTGTAATTTTTGCAGTTACTGTACAAACACCCAACAATTTTCTCCAAAACAACAGACATTTGAGATGAGATATTTTATTACATGTCAAAAAATTATTTGAATGTTGCAAAAAAAAAACACAATAACTAATTTTCACCATAAAATTCAGTTACCGCCTTTTTGCTTTATAGGGCAGTATCATTGTAATAGTACATTATATAGGTTTTCTTATATATTATTTAGTTGTAATAATAAATTATATAGAGTATATAGTGTATTCTATACTGTGAACATGGTTGATTGAACATGTTTATAGTGACACCAGATTGTTTTCCCACAAAAAGTATATAAATATTAGTATATAACTTTGTTATTTACTAAATTTACAATTATTGTTTAGAACTTTTCTATTTCAAAATTCATTCTAATCCCAGTTCTGTATCCTCATCCCCTATCGCTCACCCTCCGCAGACTATTTTCTTTTAGTCATAACAACCGGCTCTGACAGATTCCTGGCTTTTCAGCGAGGCAGCAGTTGTGTTCATTTTCGATTCGCAGCAGTAACTAAGGACCCCAGCAGAGACCGAGTTTCACGGCGATAAAAGCCATCACAGCATTCACAGATTTCCTCACACCAACGCCCCATAAATCATTTACATATTCACTGAGAAGTCCATCTGCTCAGTTTAAAACATTTATATCCACTTCAACCAAAACAGGATCGATCTGAAGCACAATTCAGCAAATAGACTCATTTATTAAATACTATCCAGCTGTTTCTAAGTGATGTTTTCTTTTATAAATACACATGTAGACACATATTTTCTAATTCTGCTGCCACATTTCCTCAGGGCGTGAGGATTATAATGCTAATAGATTGAAATTTATAACCTTCTAGACCTCTGAGAATATTGACAGTTACATCTTAGAGGGAAAAATCGATTGAAAACACATCATCTGTTAAATACATGTGTATCTGGATGGATGGAGTGTATACTGAGAGTGTGGAAAATAAAGGTCAGTGTGGGTTTGGGACATTTAAATTAAGTTTGCTTCCATTTAAATTTTGCTTTAAAATGTTCCTTTTCAGGCACAAAAAATATTATGATGGTAAAAAATTAAGCGCTTTCGATACTGATGATTATCATTTTAAAAGGAGTCATACACTTAGAAAAAAAATGAACATATAAAAATCTTTCTAATTTTGTTTGTGTCATTTCAAGTGAAAATATATCACACATAAAATAAGGTATAATAATGGCAGTTGACTGTTATATTTTAGAGGGTTTGGAGGTTTGTTTTGCAGTCAAATTTCCCTAAAATACATGAATAAACACAAAGCAGAGGAGAAAGAAAATACAAAGCAAGATAAAAATCCACTAAAATTTACAAAATCAAATAAACTGACAGAAATAAAGTGATGAAAACTCCACAACATATTCAAAAATTCTTCTATAACAGGCCGGAAAATGTTATAATGTCAACAAATGTAACCACTTACAATAGTGATAATTATCATTTTAAAAGGAGTCATACACTGGAAAAAAAATAAAATAAAATCTTCAACTAAAAAAATTCTAAAATAAGACCAAATTACTTTAACAGTAACTTTTCAGTGAATTATAAGGGGGGAAAATAAATTTAAAAAAAAGAGAAAAGGGAAGGGGACAGAGAAAAAAAGGAATTAACACATAAAAAGTGATGAAAAATCTGAAACATATTCAAAACTCATCTCTTATTCACAAAAAAGCAGCAGAAAATTAGCTAAAATATCCAAAACATATGTAAAAATATACATTTCTATGCAATTAACATGTTAATTTAAACTTCCAAGAGCCCATATATGTTCATAACTGTAAACAGAACCACTACTGTGGGTTCGACATCTCATAAAGTCAGTATATTTGGAAAACAGAGATTCTCACCAATTGACTGATATAAACCACTTTCAGATTAATTAACCACAGCAGCTAAAAATGACTCATTTGTTCAAACATGTTCAAACAAAAATAAAACAGGAAGTGGTCATATTAACAAACATGGTCATATTCCAACAATAAAACCCTTCACTTGTCAACTGAACCCACTTTATCCTCCTGAACATATATAGACAAACAATCACTGTCACATTCACACCTATGGGTAATTAAGATTAACCAATTAACCTATCAGTGCATGTGTTTGGATGGTGGGAGGAAACTGGAGTACCTGGAGAAAACCCACACAGACATGAGGAGAACATGTAAATTCCACACAGAAAAGTCTGGTGTGGGAATCTAACCAGGGTCCTTCTGTCTGTGAGGCACGAGTGCTAACCACTGCACCACCGCCCCCAACAAAGACACCCAACCCAAAAAATATATAGTCCAAATATTGTCCAAAACATTCATAAATATCCACAAATGGCTGCTGCATCACATTCTTACTCATATATTTGGCATATATATATATATATATATATATATATATATATATATATATATATATATATATATATATATATATGCCAAAATGTGTTATTACATGTTTATACAGCATTTACTCAGTGTCAGTAAGTATCATAGTGAATCTGAATAGCAGTCTTTTCATTCAAGTGTGTCCAAAAGTGTTCAGAGTGTGACACTTTTGGACAACGCCTGAAAATATCCTGTCATAAACATGTGCCAAATATTCATTTGTTGTAGTATTGTTGTAAAATGTTTATGTGAACTAGGTCAGACCTACTGCTGTGGTCCTATAGGGTTTTTCAGCTCTCACTGTGCAGCCATACAGGTGTTTTACTGATGAAAAAATACAAATTTATTGTATTTATTTCAGTGTGTTCCAACCTAAAATACTCGGTGTCAGTAACAGTGAGAGTGATTGACTGTACTGGAAAAAAATTTAGGGAGTCAGCTTTAAAAAGCGACCAGCCCCATAGATGTACTCCAAATACTTCAAGAACAGCATTCAATTTATTATTAAATATATTATTATATTATTATTATTATATATTATTAAAACATTTAGGTGAGATTTAGGCAAAAATAACTGGAAGTCTAAAGGGTTTATTCAACACAATTTCAACAAAACAAATGGAAAGAACTCGTCTATTTAATTACACTAAAATATTTGATCAAATTAATCATGCTGGTCATGCTAGTCTGTATTAATACGTGTATTTTCACCTTAAAGGTGTCATTCCACTGAAAACCACTTTTCCACGCTCCTTTTGGAATCTGATGGGTCATCCCGTCTGACCACCGCATGCTGCCTTTGACAGTGGTTCATCACCTCCACTGGCTGCATACTGCATTCACAGAAAACCACAAGAGGAACGAAGGACCCAGAAAAAGCCGGTCCATCTGATGTCAGATGGACTTTAGCGTCACCCACGTGGGTTTAAGCCTGTCCCTGGCAGCGAATCTGAAGTAGCATTAGCATTAGCATCTACAAGAGAAGATGGCGTCATATTAGCTGCTGCACAAACTGGAAAAAAAATGGTGGATCAAACTGGTTCATGTGCTCTCTGTGCCTCATCACAGCATCACAGACATGTATAAGGAAGTACCGGTGAACTCTGTTGTTTGACCTCAAGTCATTTTTCGACTGTGGAAAACACAGCTGGAAACAAAGCAATTTGGACGTTTTTTTTTAAATAGAACCAACACACAATGTATTCAATAACAAGGGAGAACACAGTAATATTAATGAAATAACCATGGAATGACACCTTTAAAGTGAAAGTGTGGGAACTAGTCACTCATGGCAGACGTACGCTGACTCAGACGTGTGCAGTCGACAGTAGCGTCAGTGTATCAGCAGCAGTGCTGTTGTACTGGAGCTGAATGAAGATGTAGTGACGCTGAGTCCTGCAAAAACCCTTTCCAACAGCCAATCCGGTGTCAGTGCACAGAACCATTAGGCAGCCCGGTGACACACCTGCACTGAGTCTTTAATGACTTCCTTTGAGGTCGGGAATAAAAATACTGTTAAAGGAATTAGCAGCTCAGCGGAGTGGAGCTGTGCAACATATGGAGGCTTAAAAATGTGTACCAATCAGCAGTTTTTACTTAACAGCATCTCATGAAAAACACAGCGGATTCAACAGTAAGTGACAGTGAAGAGGGGCGTGAATTTGCATATGTGTGCGCATGAAATAAATAAATAAAATTATTCATACACAAACGATACCATGTGCAACGCCAATGAATCCATTCAGATGTAGTTAATGATCCAATATTCTACATTACAGAGTCCCCTCTAAAATCTGCAAACACCACTAATAGTTTCATACAGTAATAACTGCTTAAAACATGATTAAACAAGCCTCTATGAACATTATAAGAGGTCAATGCAAACATTAACGCACACCGACCACTTAACTAAACACAAATGGCCTCAGTGTGGGTGATTTAAGCTAACTGATAACCACAACCTCAGTCATATTAACCTCGATAATGTAAGTATACACTCTTAAAGGTGGGTTTTTTATGTTTTGTTGGGTTAAAGTGATTGCTGAGCAGAAATGGCATAATGTCAACAGTAATTTCAGGGTTGGAAACTTCACAATGAGTCTGCATATAGTATAAAAAGAAAATAACAAAAGAGACGAATGAGGCACCCAATAGAGCAATGGTTTTCAGTTAGTCATTTCTGCTTCAGCATATTGGAAACAACAGGCCATTCTTTTCCAATAAAGCCACATATCAGATGTATTTTGTAAAAGGAAAATACACTGCAAAAATATCAACCTCAGTTGGTCGTACAGTAACTGAAGGGTTGGTGGTTCGAATCCCGCTCTGGCCTAGTCAGTCCTTGGGTAAGACACATCACCGTCCTTTCCTCCAGTGATACTCACACTGGTGTATGAATGTTTGGTGGTGGTCAGAGAGTCTGCCCCAGGGCAACTGTGGATATGTACGAGGTAAGGGATAATGTATTACCCATGCGTGTCTATCAGAAAAATATTTCCCGACTGGGCCGAACAGCATGGGCAATAGATTATCCCGCTTATTTTACAGGTTATTACAGTTTGTTACTGCTTATTTTGAGAAAAGACAGACAATTGTTTGAAAATTATTACGTATTTCTTCATGTAGAGCAGGGGTCTGCAACCCTGGTCCTAGAGAGCCGCTATCCTGCATGTTTTAAATGTTTCCCTCTTCCAACACACCTGATTCAGATGATCAGCCTATCATCAAGCTGTGTGGAAGACTGATAATGTCTGTCAGGTGTGCTGGAAGAGGGAAACATCTAAAACATGCAGGATAGCGGCTCTCTAGGACCAGGGTTGCAGACCCCTGATGTAGAGGATGGCTTCTGTCGAGAAAAAGTAATCCAGTTGGAACGTTATTGTTGTTCCTAAGGAACACTACAGCGTAACAAAGTATAGGCTACTTTGTTACGCTGCTGCCTCTGATCTGCTAGCCCTATTTGTTGACGTTAAACTGCACAAATATTTACTTTCAAAGTGGCCGAACTACCTGTGGAGTGATATGCTACTGTGAATCTGAAGTGACAAAACTTGTTTCTAGTGCAACAAGTATTCAGAGAATACCTACTTTCACCTGTTCTCGAATTAGAGCCAATAATGTAATTTTGACCTTTCTGGTAAATGCGACCTTTTGCAATATTGATAATTTAATTATATGTATATATGCGTCAGTGTGTGTAATATTATGATAATATATCCAGTATTGATTAAGTTATAGTGTGATATGTCAATGTTTGACAAAACACTAACAGGAGTTGATTTTGCCACGTGTCACTTTTGACCTCCAGAGATCTCAAAGAGATAGGTGATAACCCCAAATATGAGAATTGTAGAAATCTTCATTCCTCATAATTTGATACCAATCTGAAAGTTCTGTGACCCTCTGTTCTTGAGTTATAACCGATAATAATAATAATTTTTACCTTTTAGTGCATTGTGACCTTGACCTTTGAACTTTCCTCAAGGGGATCATAGCATATGATGTGCATTAGCTCTATGTATATGCCCATGCAATTTCATTGTGATATCTCAAGTATTCATTGACTTACAGCATGATATGCCTCTGCGGACACACACATACACACACACACACACACACACACACACGGTGATGATAATAATGTCACCCAACCAATGTGGGGTGAGATTAAAAATATCTCATGACACTTCAAATGAGACAGAATCACCTAAAGAGGAACTTTTCAGTCAGATATAAGAACTGATTTATCAACAAAACATCTGGAAAATATGATTTAGGAAATGTTAACATATTTTTTCAGTTGTTTCACTGGTAGAGTTTTGGGTTTGTTGTTGCTTTAATTAAATACAAAAAATATTGAATTAATTTTAAATATACACTGCCCTTTTTAAAAAAAATATGTGCATGCAGTATTTGACTGCATCACTTTTGGTTTTGATTATAGGACACATTTACTTTGACTTTATTTTTTGCCACATAATTCTTAATATTTAGATGTTTGGAAGACCAGATCTACACTCTTCAATGAGTGGGGTCAAAAATGAGTCCAATTGGAATTAAGGCATTTTGGGGGGGGGGGACTGATTTTATTTTTTTAGGGTTCATTGTTAATTGTCATTCACCACTTTATACAAAAAAATCAGGTGGCCTTCCGAAAGGTGTGAGGTTATCCACAATAGATCCCATTACCTTTTAGTGAATGTAGGTCAAAGGTCAAGGTCATAGTTACCAAAAATGTCTTTTCGCAATAAGAAATCTGACAAATCAGGTCAAATGTTTGCAAAGGGGGCGGGGTTTATTGTGCCTGGCACCACGTGTTCAGGTTTATCTTTTCTTATGTCATGCCTCACCTGAAGTCCTCCACCACCCCCCACCCTGCATTTCACACCTTGATTTACAAACTGTAACAATAAAATGTTAATAACCTGAACAAATATGATCAACTTCAAATACCTCAAGATAATTAAACACAATTTAAACCATTTAATTTTCTGATGAAGTCGCATTTTCTAATAAACAATCCTAAGACATTTTACAGTTTATTACAAAATGCAGCTTTAATACAAAATTAAATAACAAGATTATTACATTTTTGGAAGCTTATTACAAAACGCAGCTCATCACATTCACATTCAGCTGAAACCTACAGCTTCATGGTGTGATGTTAGAATAGAGACTTGGCTCAATTAGATAGACTCTTGGAAAAAAAATCAATACAAAACACCCTTACACACTTGAAATTCCGGCTCCATCGTAAGAAGTTAATGCATTTACACTCTATTTTACTGGTATTTTTGGGCATGAATTATGCATGTGTCTAAATAATTAAGTATGCTGCGAAGACTAGGACTTCATAATAGACTGAGGCGCTTTTTCAGGATATTAAATTACCTCAATAGATTTCCAGTAAAATGACACAGAAAGACAGGATATGTGCTCTTCTTCTTCATCTCCTGCTGCCACAGATTTTTTTAATTGGGCATAAAAACAGTTGAAACAAATGGTGCCTGGCACAACAAACCCCGCCCCCCCTGTACGCATTTTAACTCTTTGTCACATGAATTTGTATGGGATCAGCATCTTTACTCTGGTCCACCCACAGTGACTAACCCCCTGACAGTGTCCTGTGAGTCGACTTCTGGTCTAGTTTTGGTCAAAGCGACAGTAGTCCCGACAGGCTTCCTTGGGTCAACAAAATCAAACGTGTGTCTTTTTAAAATGTGTTCGAATGAGTGATTTATTTGCATAACAAAACCGTAATGCAACAAAAACTCACAGCTCATAATTGCTTGGAGCTACTTTCTCTCAATAGTGATCAATGTGCATTGTCACTGCTAACAGCTGTGCGCCTGCACGTAGCAGCTGCAAACACTGCTGAACAACTGATGAAAGTAGTTTGCTAAGGTACACAGCTGTTAGCAGTGACAACGCACATTGATCGCTATTGAGAGTAGCACCAAGCAATTACGAGGTGTGAGTTTTTGTTTTGTGACATTTTTGTTATGCAAATAAATCACTCATTCAACCACATATTGTTTTGAGAAGAAAAACATGTGTTTTTTATTGACCCAAGGAAACCTGTGGGTACAACAGAGTAAAGATGGTGATTCTATACAAATTCATACGAAAAATAGTGAACTATCTCCCTCTCAAAATTTGAGACTCTGGGTTTGAGCTTGTAAGGTCACTGAAGGTCAAAGGTCATGATGCTATTTTGGAGCCTACATGTCATTTACTATCTGTCAACAATAGCAACTGAGTACTTATCACTACTCTGTTTGGAGTTAACACCATTTAAAATCAGGTGACCTTGATTTTGACCGTTCAAGGTCACTCAAGGTCAAAGGTGATGGCATAATTTTAAAGAACATGCCAGGTTTCCTATCTGTGAACAATAGTAACTACGTCCCTATCTCCACTTGCTTTTATATTATTGAGCTCTAAATCCAAAAACTGCAGCATCATCACTGAAAGGGTAAGTGTTAAATTATCCCAGTTTAATATATACATGAATGAAAAGGAAAGTCCTGACTTGCTCTATATCTGATTATCGTGAAAATATATTTTTGTGACTGTGACCGTTGACCTACATTCACCACAATTTAATGGGATCTATTCTAGACCACCTCACAACTTTCCTGAAGATTTCATGGTAAATGGTCCAGTAGTTTTTGCATAAATGTGCTGAAAGACAGACAGACAGACAAACTCATTATTATTTATGAGTATTTATTATTAATATTATTAACGCTCTTCAATAGAGGGACATCATTTATTTTGCACATAACAACAGTGCCACTGCGTGTGGAAGAACAATAGTATTCTTAATTGACCCAGTGCTAGTTTTGTGTCAGTTCCCAAATTATTTTTTTCTCTCTATTGAACTTTTCTTAAGCTATTATCACAGTTTATTATTATTATTATTATTATTATTATCCTCTTTATTTTGTGTGAAAAAGTGATGTTTTCCACACATTTTACCTGATTTACCCTATCTCTTATCATTGTGAAAACACATTTTTGGTGACAATGACCTTGACCTTTGACCTACATTCACCAAATTGTATAGAATCTATTCTGGACCATATTGCATCATTAATGCACATTTCATAGAAATTGGTCCAGTAGTTTTTGTGTAAACCTGCTTATAGTAGATGGTGGGGTAATAAAGTTGGGTTCAGGAGGCGGTGGAGGCCCCCCTATAAAATACTGAACGCCACTAGCCGCCTTCGCAGCAGCTGCTTTAGCGCCATGTGATCATTCAAAAGAGTGACGGTAACAAACGCAGGATGGGGTTAACATGTTAATAAGGTGTGAGAGGGTGCAGAAGCTTCACCCAAACTCAACTCGGGACAGAGGATACAGTTTTTAATTTGAGCCCTCAGCATATCAGCGACACCCTTCATTAACCTGCTCCGACCCGCTCATTAATTCACATTCCTGCTCTAATTGGGTGGAGGAGGAAGAAGGAGGAGGAGGAGGAGGGAGAAGGAGGAGGTGTGTGTGTGTGTGTGTGTCTGTGTGTGTAATGGCTGCTGTATTCTTCTGCTCTCTATGTTTAAAAGAGAGAGAGGGGGGGGGGGTTAAAAATGAACGAGTGACACCAGCTTCCACAGTGCAGTCTCTGTCAGCATGAGGAGAGTGTTTGTGGAATTAAGGAGTGCTGAGCTGGCTTATTTCACTGCTTCTACACTGAAGGGGGATTTATCAAGGTCATACTTTCACCTGAGCAACACTGGCGTACGCTAGGACGTGAAAGTAACAGAAAATATATAGAATATCGGACGACGCTGCTCTGTACACTGTTTGGTTTTTTTAAGAAAGTATCTGCGTCAGACATTAAATGTGCTAAATCTTACATACTTTAAGACAAAGGTCTCAAACACGTGGTCTGGGGGCCAACTGTGGCCCGCTAGTGGTTCCAATGTGGCCCGTGGGATAAAGAGCCTAATAATCACCCTGTTAAATGACTTCACATTTTCTTCTTAGTTTTTTCTTTGATGATGACAGTGTACATTTTTTGTCACTTTTTTACTGCAAAAATAATATTAAATTATGAAAATATTTACATTTACAAATGTAAACAGTGAAATGTAAAAAAAAATTTTTGAACCATTTTCTGTTTCGGTTACTAAGAGTTTAGTGTCTTTGTAGAACTGATGTATAATAAAACATGTGGACTAATGATAAACTGAGGCAGAATATTGTTAAAATTGCTCATGAAATTTTAACTCTTTTGTTTACATTTGGATAATTTAGAAAAGCGTGTTCATAATTTAATGTTTTAATGTTTTAAAAACTATAAAAAAAACTGTATTTGTCATTATTTCTAGGTTATTGTGTTTTCATTTTACTGGTCTGGCCCAGGCTGAATGTGGCCCCTGAAGAAAAGAAGTTTGAGACCCCTGATCAGAAAACAAATGACAAAAGTGCTGGTTAGCTCAGGTTTACCCCACCCCCAGAGGGGAGAGGGTTATCATGTCTGAGTCAGTTTGTTTATTGGTCGGTTTGTATTTTTCAGCAGGTTGATGCAAAAACTATTGAACCACTTTCCATGAAATTTTCAGAAAAGGTGTGAGATGGTCCAGAATAGATCCCATTAAATTTTGATGAATGTAGGTCAAAGGTCAAAGTCACAGTCACCAAATATGTTTTCACCATGATAAGACAAAGGGCAAATCAGGTCAAATGTTTTAAAGAGGGTGGGGTTTGTTGTGCTGCAAAACACTTTTTATTGCTCATCTATTCTTTGACTGTCAATCATATTGTTCTGTATGTGGAACCTGAAGTAAATCAGTTCCATGGTCTGGACTGTGGAGTTTTTTCACTTTGTAAAGTCATACCAGGGGCCAGATTGTAACCGTTGTGGGGCTGCATTTGGCTCCTGGGCCACATGTTTGAAACCCCTGGTATAAGAAAACAAATCAATGATGCTCACGAGAGGAAAAAAGCAACATTTCCACCATGAGACCAACAGCCGACTGCCTGATAAAAATAAAATCTTTGGAGGAAAATGAAAGCAACAGTTTCCTCGGCAGTGTTTGGACGCAAACAGCAGCTGACGACGTTCAAACAGACAGAGAAATTCTGAAGTGTGCAAATATCCTGCCAGTAAAGCAAGCTAAAGCAAACCGATCCAGCTGCCCTGAACTAAACGACAGAGAAGATCGTGTCTGCAGCTCCAACATGAAAAGACACCTGATATGACAGACGGGGAAAAAGCAGCGAACACACACTCTCTCTGCTTTACACTGTATTTTTAGAAATTCTAATGTCTTCTCTCTCTCTGCAGAGGACGTGATTTTAAACCTCACCATTCATCACAGTCGAAGCAGCAGCGTTCGCTTCAGTGCGATCCTGCTTCCTCTTTGGGTGTTTAAATTTAGTTTTGGGGCCACTTTGTCTATTAATTTGTGAAAAATGCTAAATTATGTATGACACGATACAAGTTTTGCATCTGAAATGTGTTACTTTTCACAACTATAATAAATGAATAATAATGGATTAGATTTATATAGCATTTTTCAAGGCACTCAAAGTGCTTTACATTATTGATCCATTATTCATTCACTCTCACATTCTCCCTCTGGTGGTGGTAAACTGCATATGTATCCACAGTTGTCCTGCAGCAGACTGACAGATGCGTAGCTGCCATTATGTGCCTATGGTCCCTTTGACAACCACTGAATATTCACACACCAGTGTGAGTGACACACTAGAGGGTGGCAAGGACAATGAGGGTGACGTGTCTTTGCCCAAGGACACAATGGACTGACTAGGACAGAGCAGGATTCGAACCTCCAACCCTTTGGTTAATGGACGACCCACATTGAGCCATGACCAAAGTGAGCTTTGACTGAACTGGAACTTTTAAGTGTGAAAAACAGGCAGTATTCTGCAATTTACAGAACTATTTAGAAGATTGCAAAAGAACATTTCGCAGAATAAAAAAAAGAGTTGTTTGATGGCTCACAATTTGTAGCTGGCAGCATTTTCCAGCTGATGATACATGTCCATATAAGGTCATATGGGGTCAAACTTTACATAATACTGATCATGGGATGAAAGGCAACGACAATCAAATCAGGGTATTAATTTTCCAATGTTG
The DNA here is from genome assembly GCA_020466265.1 of Siphamia tubifer. Lineage (NCBI taxonomy): Eukaryota > Metazoa > Chordata > Actinopteri > Kurtiformes > Apogonidae > Siphamia > Siphamia tubifer. The sequence continues at coordinate 37,392,504 of CM035796.1, forward strand.
GATTTGGTCACGTTTAAAACCCCTGGGAGGAACCAACAAGTACCTTCGCAGTGTTTGCTAGTTTCCAAAAATAATGAAAAATGTCAGTTGAGTGTTCTGTCTCTGAGTTTTTTTGGGGGGGTTTGTGCATGAAATGTCCATAAAATACACAAAAATACACTAAGAGACAAACTTGAAGAGGAAAAAATATACGAAAATATACACAAAAACTACTAAAAAATGTGCTAATGTAAGAAAAGACGTTCACAAGAATGTTCAAAGCAGGATGTGCTCTGTTCCTAAGCTTAATAAAGAGGTTAATATTCAACCTCTGACTAAAATATTTGACAGATGATGATGTTCTTTAACTAATTACAAAAACACACACCCTGACTCAAATCAATTCAGCACATAATCATATTAATTATGATGATGAATTAACATTGATTAATTCATGGTAATTTTGACAGTCAGATTTGTAAATATAAATACAGTATTTTCATAATATAATGTTATTTTTTTACATTCAAATAAAAACAAAAACTCATCATCATTATTTATTGGCATAATGTTGTTAGACTAACATTTTGCACTTTTTGTTTCTTAGGCACACTCAAATTTTCCAACTGCATTGCATTTAACACTATAGTTTTCATATTTAAAAAAAATAATTCTGAAAAAAAGGGCTTAAGGTTCCAAACTGAACATCTCAGTGTCCAGCTCCATATCTTATGGACTATCCTCCATTGCAGTCACATGACCCTCATCTTACGTCATTCGGTATGAGTGTGTGATGCACATAACAGCTACAGCTAACAGCTACAGCTAACACCTACAGAGGATAGCCGTCAACATATAGCCATTAGCATATAGCCGATGCAGGTGTATGTGTTGACAACTACTTAGAACATGATTACAACGTACTCGCCGATATGTAAGATTCTCGGCTCTTATGCTCGACTACATACAACATAAACCACACCCATTTGCATGAACCGGGATGCAAACTGGCAGTGAGTCTCGTCTCTTGTTGATCTTGTTGTTGTACTTTTGAGAAATGAGGTCACATGTGCGACCAAATTAGATAGTCCTGCATAGAAAGAGGAGAAAAAAAGATTGATTTGAATGATTTATTTTGAACATGTGCAAAGTGCAACAATAATCAATACAACAATAATAATAATAATAATAATAATAATAATAATAATAATAATAATAATAATAATAATAATAATAATAATAATAATAATAATAATAATAATACACAATGACATGTCCGAAAAGGAGTAGGATGAAGCATAAGCTTATTTAATCCTACCCCTTCTTCACTTCCCCATTAACCTGAATTCATCTTATAGCAATATACAAAAATGCATAGTACAAAAATGATGATAATAATAAAAATAATAACAATAATAATAATAACAATACCAATAATAAATAACTGAAGTACTAAACATATAAATATATACAAAAAGCAAAACAGAACACAAAGAAAAACAAAAAAAAACAAATGAGCAGATAGGAAAGTAGGTAACAAATAGTTTTTTGTTTGTTTGTTTGTTTTCCTTTTTTCTTCCCTTCCTTCTTTTTCTTTTCCCTTTCTTTTTTTCCTTTTTCTAATTTGTCTGCATTTTGTTCTTATTTTTTTTAAATTTCAATCATTTTATTTTATTTTTCTATTCATTCACTTATTTTATTCATCTTTATTTATTTATTTATTTATTTATTTATTTATTTATTTATTTATTTTTTAAATCAGCTGCAACAAAAAACTCTAATTGATGGATAAAATCGATATATGGCCCAGGCCTATCTGACACCAATATTCCTTTGGACTAAAATCTATTCTCTTGTTCATTCTAACAATTTCACATTTTGACTGCAGACTTATCTTGGAAACTTGATCCAACCAGCATTTAACACTTGAGTTTTCTTTATCACTAACACACATGTGGGAACATTTCATTAGTTTGATTCCAGAAGTATTTGACTTGTAGATGAGTCTTATTGGATGGTGTTAAAGATGACCAGAAATGAACAAAATATTCAATAAAATGAGCAAAATAATCCATAAAATGGACCAAAACAAACAGCAAATGTGTAGAATATGAAAATAATTAAACAAAAATTACCCAAAATAATCAATATAATGAACAAAATATTCAGTTAATGAACAAGAATTGACATTCAGTGAAATAAGAATGTTGACCCCAGACTTATCTTGAGCCAACCAGAATTTATCACTAAAACACATGTGGGAACATTTCATTAATTTTATTCTAGAAGCATTTTACTTGTAGACCAGTGATATTGTTAACATTGAACCTTTTTTTTTAAAGAGATTTTTTTTTGTTTTGTTTTTTTTAATTCAGGTTATTTTCAGGTTATTAAGTATTTTCAGAAATTAATGGACCTTTTTTGCACTAAAACGAAGACAAAAATTTCATTATGTATAAGTTATTACATATTTATTTTACTGGTCCAGCCCACTCAAATCACACTGAATATATTCCTTTGAAATAAAACCTATTCTCTTGTTCATTCTAACAATTTCACATTTTAACCCCAGACTTATCTTGGAAACTTCATCCAACCAACATTTAACACTTGAGTTTTCTTTATCACTAACACACATGTGGGAACATTTCATTAGGTTGATTATGGAAGCATGCGATACACCCGTTATACACCTCTGTTTAACATCCTTTATTTTCTTTTTTTTTATCTCCCATCTCCTCATTTCTAGGTCACCCTCTGCCTCAGCTCTAAACTCACTTCCTTTCCCTCATACTCTCCATCCATTCTTCTTTTCTCAGCAAAGGTGCAGGAAGCAGAAGTCATATTAACAGCCTTAACCCCCCACCACCACCACCACACACACACCGCCTGCACCGCCTACCTGCTTAATTAGTGGAGAGGGACATTTCTACCAACCAACCTGACATTAACTGGACGCAAACAAAACTTCATCATGTCCAAATGAAGACCTTCTATCATTTATTTTTCTCACCAATTTGCTCTATGATGAAAACACATTAACATATGTGCTGACAGTGAAGGTTGGAAGCTACATCAGCAAGTTTGTGATGATACAATTGATAAATAATATGTCAAAACTTTTGGGAGTAATAATGACTTTTACATTACATTACCATATTTACCATAAAGTTTGATAGACAATCGTCAGCCAATGCCTCCTACATCTGGAAATAATTAGAAGGTCAAATAAACCTACACTAGCACCAGTGCTATAAATGGAAAAGGATGTGACACACTATGCTAAGGTGTACAAAAACTACTCGCGTACACTGAAAATACATTGGGAAATGAAATTTTTGTCAACATTAGCAGGTTGATGTATTCATTTTGAACATAAATGTCAAAACAGAAGAAAACAAAACACAAGACATGAGATATATAATAGATATTCCAAAATGAAGTTGTAAACTCTCATCCTTTCTACTGAATTAAACCTAAAAAATTATAACCTTCCTATTCTAAGCACATTTATACAATAACACGACTGTTATTAAATTAATTGGTTTTTGGGTTTTTATTACTATGACCAATATAACATGATTTACATAAACAATATGCAATAACACAACCGTAAATGTAAGTAAGTAATCTTTATTTATAGAGCACCTTTCACGGACAAGGGGTCACAAAGTGCTTCACACTGCACATTGGTATGGTATTGGTACATTGCATTTTATACACCACATGGTGCCCAAAGCACCATGTGTACCTCACATCCACCCATTCACACACACACTCATACACCAGTAGACGGCTGCTGCCAATACACCAGCGCTGCCTGACCCTACTGGGAGCAACTTAGGGATCAGTGTCTTGCCCAAGGACACTTTGACATGAGCCGCCCTGACATGGAGCTCAGATGCACAGTGCTGAAGGGAGAACATATTTAATAACAACAGATCCAAAATAAGACAAGAGACAAGACTGAAACAGAGACAAAACCTGCATTGTGTTCCAAACCACGCACTTGTGCACTTCAGACGCTTCAGTTGAGGGTATAGTGCTGTTCCAATCGCAAGAGTAGCAAACTGGACGCCATTTTTGATATGTAATGGAAGAGGAGGGGCCACCATCACTCTTGAAAGATTTGAAAACATGGCGGCTGAAACACTGGCAGAGGTGGAGACGGTGAGAGAGTAGTCTCCATGCCTTCTGGATGAAAGGGCATATAAAAAACAAAAGGAGCAAAATGCCGGTGTCCATTTTTTTTTCAAAGTTGGTCGGTATTTTGACGGGCGATCGAGATATTTTGACAGCGCGATCGTCATTTTCGGTAAGTGCGGACAAAGAGTGTTTCATTCGGAACTACACTGTTCGTTACAAATTCGTACACTATCCATGTAGTGTTCATAGTGTATGAAAGGAAGTGCACTATGGGGAGTGCGTGATTTGGAACACAGTGATTCACACAGTCCATTAGCAGGTTGATGTGAGGAGGAGGAGAAAATGTTCTGATTATGGCAAGCTGAGGTCTGAAAAGCACATGGTCCACACCCCATATAGTGAAATGGTCCCACACCAGCAACTGCAAACTTCACTGCTTAAATAACTGCAGATCAGAAACGACTTGCAGCTGTGTGGGTCATGTGGAAGTGGTGCGGAACTGGGAGAAAAGTTGTGACAATATGCCAATATATACAAATATATGTAAATATATCATATATATATATATATATATATATATATATATATATATATATATATATATATGGATAATTCCCAATTCAATATCTGATCAGGACACCCCTAATATAAACTATCTATCTATCTATCTATCTATCTATCTATCTATCTATCTATCTATCTATCTATCTATCTATCTATCTATCTATCTATCTATCTATCTATCTATCTATCTATCTATCTATCTATCTATCTATCTATCTATCTATCTATCTATCTATCTATCTATCTATCTCCCCCCTGCTTTCATCCATCCAACCTTTCGACACCACCCAGTTAGCAGACATGAAATGAAGCATTTCCTACCACTGATGAAACTGATATAACATGACAGAAACAGGTGGAAAATGTCGATGAAGTCAACACAAACAAATACATTGGAGAGAGCATGACACAAAACAAGGCGAATCTGAACAGAACAGGGAAAAAAAACAGGATCAATGGTCCTGTATCTCAGCCGCATTTTCTACAGAATCAATAACAAGTTGAATTTGTGAAGTTGTCAGGTTCTGTTATTGTATGTTTGAGTTCTGTGGTCATCCTCCCAATACATGTGTGTGGTGCTTTCACTAGAAAATAACTCAACAAATTAAAATGAAAGTCCAAATATATATATTCCTGTCAGTGTTCATTAGTTACTGTCATGAGCAATTTCTCCACAATTGGGTGATGCACTGCAACACTGGAATTACCCACCTCTGCTTAAAGGTTACTCAAGGTCAAAGGTCATTTACCCATGTATGACTTCCCATCAGTGCTCAATTGTCACTACATTGTCATTTCCACATTATAAACCATTTAATATGGACCATTATAAGTAAAGGCGAATGTTTGTATCTTTGAATTGTAATTAAACACAACGCTGCTTATCGCTTAATCACACATTAGCCCCGCCTACCAAACTTTGATGGGCGAGGTTGACAGATAAAATAAATTCATGATTCACAGCAACACAAGGACCATGAAATAATTAATTAGTGAAATAATAATGTATGTTTTTGTTTCGTTTCATTTTACCTCAAATGAACTAGTATTTTAATGAATTAATTACTCATTCATCTATTTAATTCCAATTTTAATTAATTGACATATTTAATTAATTATTGAATTTATTTTATTTGCTTAATTTTAGCACTTTTAGTTGAATTAATCAGTTTAATCATAGCATTGCTTTGGATTAATTTTGATTCAATAAATAATTAGATTTGATTTTGATTTTATGAACTTTTATTTCTTGTACATTATTATTATTATTATTATTATTATTATTATTATTATTATTATTATTATTATTATTATTATTATTATTATTAATAATAATAATAATAATAATAATAATAATAATAATAATAATAATAATAATAATAATAATAATAATAATAATAATAAAAAAACACATGTTACATGTTTTGTCTCATACAAACTGTTCAATCCTGATCATGTTACATGAAAGCTGCACACTAAAGCTGTGACCCGAAATCACTCCTTAACCACTATATAGTGACCACGCCATTTTGTAGGAATGTCTGAATGTTTAGTGTAATTTTTTTTTTTAATGTATTTTATACATATTATTATTTATATATTACTTTATTATGTATTATTTTAAGTTTAATTCACTAAAGATTCCCCAACAAAATGGTGTGGTCACTATATAGTGGTTATGGAGAGATTTCAGTAGTGATGGAACGAAGCTCTTCATTCAACAAACAATTGAAATTGTTGAAATGTCCAATCCTTTCTTGAACAGAGAGCTCCATCTAGAGCACTAAACAACAAAAAAAAAACAATGCATCATGAAGCCTCATTGTCCCATCACTAGATTTCGGACACAGCCTTAGTCCTGTTGCGATGATATTAGCATAGGGCGACCATTTCCACAACACCAAAAAGGAGGACACTGTCGCATTTACCTCAAATTTAATATAAATTTATACAATTATTATATTACCTCAAAGTTATTTTAATGACGTAATGACACATTTAATGACACATTTATCAGTGACGTGCGGGCCGATGTATAAATGACCCATAACTGACTGTTTTTTTTAACTAGCCCGCCCACAACTCGGACTGCAAGAAATATATTTGAAAAGGACAGACCTGACCTGCTTCTCTTTTTTTTTTTTAAATAGTCAATGGTCTTTATGAACATCACATGACCTTACTCACATACCTTCATTTATTATCTGTGTTAAAATCAGATATCATTTGCTTGCAAGTTTATATGTTGAGAAAATATTTTTGTCCTGCTTTTGTCAAAAGTTATCAACTCGCAGCATCTAAACCAGGGGTGGACAACCTGTAAGACCTAAAGAGACATTTGAAGCCAGTGTCCACGGAAAAGAAAACACTGGGAGCCGTTCATCATCTTTAAAAATCTCAGTGAATGTGTCCCAAACCTGACTTTTTTGTTTGTATGTTTCCAGAGCTTCCACTCTCCCAACTTTATTTTCTCTCTAAACCCCTCCATACCATAAGCGTATGTATTAACAATAGAAAATTTTACCTAATATTTAAATTACAATGATTCACCAGGTTATTTTAATGTTTATCTCAAACGACAAATGACTCGACCGACTGCAACGTGAATATCATTAGAAATATTTTTCAATGACCCAAATCTGTAGATCACAGCCCATGCATCATTGATATTTATGTATTTAATTTCAATTTTAATGACATATTTAATTACTTATTTAATAATGTATTTAATTCTAGCATATTTGACAACCTTAGACATATATAATTTGGCTATAAAATGACTAATATTGGAATAAATGTGTAAGGTTATTTCATACAACCCTTCTCTGGGCGTGACATTCAACAAGAATTCAACAGTTTCACCTCAGCTGCTGAATTAAATTAAATAGTTGTAGCTTCATCAGAATTGTGCAGGTCTACACACTGAGATCCCCACAAAGGCGGAAACACAAGGACTCACAGCTCCGTGCCTCCACATCCAGCAGACATCCACCATCCTGCCCTAATTAGTCCACAGAGTTAGTGGAACAGTGGGTGAGTTATTAACAGCCGCCTTCTACCCACTCTCCCAGTCTATTATTAATGCACTCACATTATCATCATTATTTTGGAGGTTTATCACTCTAGACTTGATTTACATCAGTTCAGCTTTGCGTTCTGGTGATCCTGCTGAAACCACACAGTAAATAAGCTCCGGTGATGTTAACGCTCCAGATTTCTGCCAAAAATCTGCAGCTGAAACTCCATCACCACCAACAAAATATAACAATGTGCTCAACTGAAACCTGTGCAACTACAAGAAATGAGAATTTCAATGAGGTATAGGAGTGAGTCAAACTATTCAGCCACAACTCCATCTTTAAAACTCTGTGACACTGAAATGACCTTCTGAAGTAGAGATGTGCTCATAAATAAAAATCGAGCAGGACTCTTTATTTACTGCAGGAGACGACTTCAGAAGAGGAGATGTCAAAAGAGGTGGGTTTATTTTTAAGGACAAGAATCTTATCAGGTCAGTCCTCACATTAACCATTTATATGGGCACGCACTGAAATACTCTGAAAGTCTAAATTAGGCTTGTATACACCAAATATAAAGGCAGACATCCCACGTTTCAGGGAGATGCTTATTGACCCTTCCAAAAAAAATAAAAACTGGTGAAAGTGGTGTGTCACCTCCACTGGCTGTATTTCCCATTCATTGAAAACAACACAGAGAAATGAGCCACTGAGAAAAAGTCATGTCCACTACACGTCATTAGACATGACCGTCACCCACGTGGGGTTAAGCCCACCCATGGAATGCAGGTAACACTCCCCCCAGGCCATCCCCCATTGCAGCGAATCTGAACTCGCATTAGCATTAGCATCGACAAGAGAAGACGGCGCCACAGTAGCTGCTGCACAAACTATGAAAAAAATGGTGGATCAAACTGGTTCATGTGCTCTCTGTGGAAATAAAGTGTCACTTTTTTTTCCCTGTACGTTTTCAAAGCTAGCTGGGTGCTACTCTGGGATGGTAAACACACAGAGCTAGAGAGGAGGGGGAGTGTTCCTTCATGCATTCATTCTCTGAGCCAATTATTAATGCATCATGGATGTGTATGTATGAGGAAGGACCGGAAAACTCTGTTCCTCTACCTCAAGTCATTTCTCTACCCTCCAAAAACAGCTGGAAACAAAGCAACCTAGATTTTTTTAATAGAACCAACGCACAATAACACGCATTCAATAACAATGCAGCTGCTAAGTCACACACTTCTGCTTCCGGTCCATGGGTGCTTAGCTCACAAAATTTTTTTGAATGCGAGTCAATGGAGCGAATCAAGCTAAATTCTGAATCCGTTTGACAAGTGCTCTGAAATTCCCACATGATAGCAGTTAATAAGAAATATTTAATGTGTCATAGGCAGACCACCTGTATTTGATGGGGAAAAAATGTGATGTTAGCCTTTATGTGGGTTTAGTAAGAGATTACAATGTGTACGTATGTGACATCACACTCCACTTAGCTCATCTTGCAGACAGGATGGCGGTTAGTGGGGATGTCACATGTGCGCCAGGTGTGTAGTCTAAATTATTAATGAGTTTTACTCGCAAATTAATCAACACACATCAATAATTATCATTTATTATGAGGTACAACATGTGTGTGATTCAGGGCACATGACAAACCAGATAGCATTTTATTTCCCATTGAATACCACTGATTAATTTTCCAATCTCTGGCCCAATGAACCTCCCAGAAGGGGCGGAGACTTAAGCTCTGAATGGTGAAAACAGCAATATTAATGAAAAAATAACGTTGGACTGAGACATTTAAAACTAGTATACACTTAAAGGTTGTAAGGTAGTTTACTTGGAAATTTTAGGGTAATCAGTTTCGCGAATTTTTCCAAGTAAAGTCAACTCATTAGATTTTACAGTGTATCTGGACTAGAAATGACAAACATACGCTTGGTAAGAGTTGACTTTTTGCAGTGCATCTATGATAACACGTGAACCTGCACACTATTCTGGTGGATGTTTTCATACCATCTGTAAATCACACCTCCCCTGTTGGAGACAAAGGAACCCCACAGTCCCCGTGACTCCATCCCCACACTAACAGACAATCCACCAGAGTGATCTTGTAAATCCTGAGGTGTCAATGACACTCCTGTGTGTGCGGAGAAGACGAATAAATAAACCTATCAGGGTCCTTCAGCTCTTGCAGCCCTGATGACTTATTACCTGCTGTATCAAAGCATGGTGTGTGTATGTGTGTGAGTGTGTGTGTGTGTGTGTGTGTGTGTGTGTACTTCAGACATTCCTCTGCAGGTATTTATATGAAAAATAAAGGGATTTGAAGAATTCAGATGAAAACACCGTTAGCCCTCATGGCCTGATGTTGCTCTCAGGTGCTTCTGTATCATTCTGATTCAGCTCACACACAGTCATGCAGCAGCACAGACGGAACCTGCTGCGTAATAGACACGATAGAGAAAAGCCATAAATTCAGTCTTCCCTTGACCTTTCGCTGGAGAGGAAATACCCAGGTAAGAAAAAAAAAAAGACGAAGAACACGTCAACGTTTCACTGATTATGTCGAGTCGCATGTGAGTTTGTGTGACGCTCTCTCTACAAAGGTCTCATTTCTTTGGTTCACTTGAGATAAATCCACCAGGGGGGAAAGGGAGGAGGGGTTTCTGGGAAATAATGTACTGTAAAACCACTACAGAGACCCACTGGCATTGTGTTTCCCAGGTTTCTCGACAATTGAAGCTACACATGAACAAAATCTACAGACTGATGGAGGACAGAAATGTATGCTTTAATGCTAAATACAGTTTAAAGTGCATTATCTCAGTAAGTTTTCCAGTTAAATGCATGAAACATTCAGGACTTCCACATGTAGATTGCATATGTATATATTCTCAATAACATTATCTTTATTGGGACTGTGGTGTGACCTTGTGAAATCTGGAAAACAAACTTGAAACTTCTACAAACACCTATATTTATTGACCAATTAAACAAAAAAACAAATATGATATATTGAAAATAATTACACATCCTTTTACATAAGTATATATAATAATCAGATCGGCTTTTATTCATGAGTATGATCTCTTTTTGTCTTTTTTCATTCATTTTCACTTTCAAATACCACAGGTGTGACAAAGAGTACCAACCAAAAGAACTTATTTTATGATGGTACTAGGATTCTAACCAACAAAAAAATATGACTGAAGGGTTAACCTGGTGATGTGCCATTTCAGACGTCATAGCAACAGACGGAGTTTCACTGAAACTGCATTTACATTAGTGTGGACAGTGCAGATGTCAAACCAATCCTGTTAAGTCAAGCGTGTTAAAAGCAAATGTAAAATGAATTTTTTTTGGCAATAGTAGCTGTGTTTCCATTACACTATTTTTGCAAAACAATAGCGATATTCCTAAAATTTTGACAAAGTATATTTGCGCTTTGAACGTGTTTCAGAATCAGAATCAGAATCACTTTATTTGTCATTTGCATATCCAAGACACAAACAGAAATTTCAGTTGACCAAACCCCTCCCAGGCTGATCAGGTCATGCAGCCACCGGCGCTACCCTGGATCAGATAAGGAAAGGGAAAAACAGCAGCAGATGCACAAGGAACACATATTCTACTTTAACAACAAAAACGTGAACACAGTACTCAAGGATTCATGAGATGGGACTTTTTGTAGTACACACAAAATGATCACATGGTGAAAACAAAAGATAAAGGTGCAAACAGAGCATAAACACAGGAGTTGTTGGAGTTCCAGCGCCCTTGACCACTGGAAAAACTGGACACATTAGGAAAACAAAGGAGCCAGAGATAGAGACAAGGACATCTTCTTTGCTTTAGGAGATAGACCAAAAACTTAACCCCTTGTGGGTTTCATGTACCCCATTACTTTTGACATCGCCCCACACAGTGCTCATTGACCCCGTGCTGTTTCCTCAGTTCATCAAACTCTGCCCTCAGTCCAGATAGAGCTCTCAGAGCTTCACCCAGCTGTCCAGAAATGTAATCCAGTGTCTTCTGTGACTCTCCCGAACGATTCAGCAGGTCGCTCCCCGAACTAGCAGACTGAGCCACCATGGAGCTAATCTGTCCCACACAGTTCACAAGATTGTCCTGAGACTGGGTCATAGACAGTCTTAGTCCGGTTACGGTGTCAGTGACTTCCGTGAGGTGCTCCCGAATTTCTTCTCGCAGCATCAGTAGCCCTTTCGGTGCTGCGATCTTCCCCACTCTGCGGTGGATCAGCATCCCTCCCAAGCCAAATGTGAGGAAAGTTACCACCATAAATCCAAACAGATACACATCCTCAATATCCTCGATGGACAGAGGTGTCAGGCAGATGACCCGCCATTCTCGGCAGGAATCTTGGGAAAAACCTGATAGGAGGGTTCCGTCAGGGCAGTGAGGATCCCCCGGTCCTCTTTTCCTTGGTGAATAGATCGTATCAATCACGTTAAATGCCCAGTTGATAATTTCCATGATTTAGCAAAGAAGAAGTCAATGGGGCTCAGAAATAAGATTGTTTCCATTGACGGTTGTTCTAGGCAGGAGTGTCGTAACTCTTGTGAAATATCATCCCACGTGATTTTACTGGACCTTGCGATGTCTTGATATCACGCTGCATTTCTCTGCTGTTTGTTGTCTCTAAAATAACAGTTATGTTTTTCTCTTGAATTATTTTGAGAAAAGTCTCCATCTCCTCCTCTGTCCATGTGTATCACAACATTTTCACTACAAAAGAAGTGATCATGTGACCATGTACCTCACATGCTGTGATGTGATTTCCATTGCACTTTTGCAATATATTTTATTGATATTTGAGCATTTGTTTTTTTTTTTTAAATGCATGTGTTTCCATTACCAGGTTTTAATAGCGCCATTTACATTTTGCAAAGTTCAAAGGGTAATGGAAACACAGCTAGTGTCTAGTACAGATGGAAAAGGTTGGAAAAAATAGGAATTTCCAGAAAGGGAATATCCAAGTAAAAAAAGAACACAACACCATTTCACTGATTATGTCGAGTCGCATATGATATTGTGTGACGCTCTCCCTGTAAAGGTCTCATTTCTTTGGTTCACTTGAGATAAATCTACCTGGGGGGAAGGCAGGGGGTTTCTGGGAAATAATGTACTGTAAAACCACCACAGAGACCCACCAGCTTTGTGTTGTAGGTGTCTCTACACTTGAAGCTGCACATGAATAAAGTCTACAGACCGACGTCAGGAACTGACCCATACACCATCACAATGGGATGTGGAAATGTGTTCAAGGCATTATGTAAAAGGTAGGGTTTGGGGAGTTTTATTATACTGGGGAACCCACTCACTCACTCGTCATCTGAACCCGCTTTATCCTCACTAGAGTCACTGGGGGCCTAATCCAGCTACAATGGGTGAAGGCGAGGTACACCCTTTATGAGTCTCCAGTTCATCTCAGGGCTGAACATAGACAAACAATCACTCTCATATTCACACCTATGGACAATTTAAATTAACCAATTAACCTATCAGTGCATGTGTTTTTATGGTGGGATTAAACTGGAGAACCTGGAGAAAACCCACACGGACACGAGGAGAACATGTAAACTCCACACAGAAAGGTCTGGTGTGGGATTCAAACCAGGGACCTTCTTGCTGTGAGGCACGAGTGGGTGAGAGGATGCAATTTCATCTGTGCTGTATGTTGTGCATATGGCATATTTGACAATAAAGCTGACTTTGACTGAATTAAGTAATAAATAATTAAATAAATAAAAATAAATCTGTCAATTGAGCAAATGAAAATGATGTTGACAAGATTTCTGGAAAGTAGATTTTCCAGATCTATTGTGTTATTTTTTATCTCACAGAAACGTTACTCCAAGGTGATTATGTGTGACGAAATATTTTGACTAGAAATGAGAAAAATACATATGGTAAGATTTGGATTTTTGTTTAGTTTGAAAAGTAATGAGTCATTTGTAAATAATGATAATGACAGATAATGTGTTTGAACTGGTGACACTTATGTGACCTGTTCAATTATGGGCAGGAAATTTTGGAAAAATGAAAAAAAGTCACAATCTGGATAAAACGCCATCATAAGATTTAAATTTAACATAAAGGTTTGACATAAAAGTTAATAATTTTAAGAGAAAAACTCAAAATTGTGAAATAAGTCTTGAAATAATATATAAAATCACAGTTTCACTCCTAATTTTTCCTCTGAACTGATTTATTTTTCATACTGTCTCATCTGTTTCGTTTGAAAAAGTAATCAGTCTATTCTCAGACTGTAAAGAGTATAACATACAGATATTTATACAAATGTAAGGAGTATGAAGTACATATATTTATATAAATGTAAGGAGTATGAAGTACATATATTTATATAAATGTAAGGAGTATAAAGTACATATATTTATATAAATGTAAAGAGTATAAAGTACAGATATTTATATAAATGTAAGGAGTATAAAGTACAGATATTTATGAACAAGTGTAGGGAGTAAATGTTAAAAGTTTCCATAGAAATGAATACTCTACTGAAGTAGATTTTTGTCGGTATCTGTACTTCAGTAGAGTAATGAAGTACTTCTACTTAGTTACTACCCACCCGTGTTGATCTAGTCTTGAACGTATTCATCCATATCATCCAAACAGAACAGCTTTACTTTGTGTGTGCAAACAGTTTCCATCTGAATTTGCTCTGTGGATGGAAAAGCTTTCCAGTGTTCTTTGAGGTGGAAATTAGCAGGCAGAGGGCATGTTCTGCTGCTACAGGCTGACCTTTTGATTTGTGATGAGGTGTAATTTTGCTATGCAGCCGGTGCCAAAGAATATCGACATAGGTTGGATTCGTCAAACACTTTGAAGCAAACAAGACATGTCAAAAATGAAGGCATGACTCAGATATTTGGATGCATTCACATAACACGGCTTCGTTATCAAAGGAGAGATTCAAAACTGTGGAGATGGAACCTTAAAAGTCAGAATCAGATTTCAACTTTTGGAACTTTAAAATGGTGTAGGCAAAACATTTTTGTCTATTTTATTCGCTGTTACTGTACATTGACCGTCAAATTGTGCAAATGTCAATGGCGCATAAAAATATATCTAAGGTGGGAAAAAAATCGATTAAAAGTTTTCGAGCTGGCAAGAGATTTTTTTTTTTCAGGTATAGCGCAAATTGCAAATTACGCCAAAAAAAAATATTTAAGAAGAAAAAAAGAGGAAATTACACAAAACTACAATTCTAATAATAATAATGGATTATATTTCTATAGTACTTTTAAAGCCACCTAAAGTGATCCATTGTTCATTCACTCTCACATGCTCCCTCTGGCGGTGGTAAACTACATATGTATCCATAGTTGCCCTGGGGCAGACTGAAAGAAAAATGGCAGCGATTTTGTGCTTACTGCGCCTCTGACCACCACCAAACATTCATACACCAGTGTGAGTGACATTGGTTATTACATTATTCGTTCTTATTACAATGCTCGCTGTTGGCTTATTACATTCACACACATTCACAACAGTATGAGTGACACTGGAGGCAGCAGGTTGAAGTGTCTTGCCCTAGGACAGAGTGGGACTTGAACCGCCAACCCCTCAGTTAATAGACGACCTGCTTTGCTGACTAAGCCATGGCCACCTCAATTGTAATTAACCGTTACCTCCAGGTTAGGTCTTAGCTTTAGCCTGTCTATCTCCGTTAGCTCCAGGTTAGCTCTTCTCTTTAGACTGTCTGCCTCTGCTAGCTCCAGGTTAGGTCCCAGCTTTAGCATGTCTACCTCAACTAGTTCCGGGTTAGCTGTTCTCTTTAGCCCATCTACCTCTGTTAGCTCTAGGTTAGCTCTTAGATTTAGCCTTTCTACCTATGTTAGCCCCAGGTTAGCTCTTAGCTTTAGCCTGTCTATCTCAATTAGCTCCAGGTTAGCTCTTAGCTTTAGCCTGTCTTTTTTAATTTAATATATATAAATAAATGTTTGCACTACATGTAATGGAAAAGTAACTACAGACTGAATGGAATCATGAAACATAACATTAATGTCAGACAGAAAGCTCAAGTCAATTTTTGGTGGTTAGTGGTGGGGGGGGGTTGTGTTTTTTTTGTCACAAAACAATTCTATAGATCAGTTTTCTCATTGGACTGATGGTTTTAGAAATATTTTGGTTTGTAAAATGGTTCCACATCAAATTAAAACAAAAAAGTACAGTTACACAGATGAGGTCATGCTAAAAAAAAAAAAAAGAGTCAAGATAAAGACTTTTTTGATGCGAGACGTGAAGGCAAAACCAAAAGTATTCAAAAATGACTAAAACACAATCAGACTCCTCAGGGTTAATCAGTCAAACAGTTCATAACGTCATTCTTTAGGCTGGAAAATCAGCTGTAATGCCTTGAAACCAAATCAATAAATCCTCATAACAACTTGCTGGTGCTCGTACATCGCTCTCACAGTCTCATCTTCCTTGATTTTTAACTTAACTGACTGCCACTTAACAACTTCCTTGAGCACTTTTGAAAAGTTTAAATGACTTTCAGCAGTGTGTCATTACCTAAATATAACCTTCTACAAAATACTTAGTGAGGATAATTTACTTCCACTCCATCCCACCGTATTATGTTGGTGTGTACGACTGCAGTAGTGCTTAACATACAAGGACAAGGAGGATGTAGAAATATAAAGGCACAATGGTTTTATTCTACATTTCACTGACCTTACACTGCAAAAATCTACATATTACCAAGTGTATTTTTTACATTATGGATCACTACTAAGGTGTTCATTTCTATGTCATTTTCATGTAACTTCCATACGCATCATAAACAAAGCAGGTTATTATGATCATACTAATCCATTATTTTTAAATTCTCATGTTTTGAAGTTTAGAGGCATGGTTTATTTTTTTTTCATGTTTAAAGTAAATAATAAAACGCTACCAGACGGTGTGCAGAAGTTCTTCAAAAGGCATGAGCATGGGCGTAGTTTTAGCATGGATTAAGGGGACGCGTCCCCACCAATATCCAGCGATTGTTGTTTGGTCCCCACCAATATTTTTTGATCACTGGGGAAAAAAACGATGGGTCTCCGTCTTATTCACATAGCGGCGACGAAAGGGTTAACCAAAAGTTCCTTGCTGACACATGACCAATCTGATTGGCTGTGCCTTTCACGTCTTTCACGTGAGGCTCTAGGTTGTTTATTGTTGCTAGGAGCCAAAGACACTAGTAGTAGGAGGAGCGCCAAAACTGGAAGGCAAAGTATTTTCTGTCACCATTTTTGTCTGTAATCTGTAGTGTTACGTTATTAAAGTACTGTGGCAGGCTTTGGTGCACCGTGGGTGACACTGACACATGACTGTCAAACACCAGTGAGATGGCAGGAAGAAAGTGGACATACGGAGCTATTTTTCAAAGAAAGTTGTAAGTCAAACTACCACTCAATGACGGTTGGAACAATGCATGTTAGCAGGGAAAAGTCGCTAGTTATCAAGTTGTCTGCTACTGTATGATGGCAACACAACTAGTACTAACTGCAGACACTAGTTGAATATGAATTTGCTGTTAAAACGATGTCCTGCTAACGATCTAAATTTTGTGACACAATAACATTCTCTGCTCGACTCTGAGGGAGAAGGATCATTGAACGAGTTATTTCCTGCTGTTGAACGCCAAATTTACCCACTTACCTGCTTTTTATTCTTATTCTTTTTCTTTTCTATTTTTATTTTGTTCTGACCTGAGGAAGACCGACTTTGGTCGAAACGTCGTCCACTTTTTTATTTTTTTTTTATCTTTCACGGAGATTTTCCGTTCGGCTAACACGGTTTATTTCCGTGTTAAGCTAGCTTCTTTTTCTGTTCTTTTTCGTCTGTTTCTTTTATTTAAAATTAAAATACACACATTCACACACTCAACGTACAAAAACACACAACATAAGACACACAAACACACACTTATAGTTAAAAATGCAATATTTTGCGGACGAAGAGGGCTGGACGGTGGTCTGAAGAGGACGCCGCCCAGGACGCTTCATCCCTGGGGAGAGGGACGGGGGAGGCTGCGGTAGGGATATTTCCCTACGGGGGATGGACAGAGCACACAGGGCACCGGGGTTTAACAATGCCGGGGTCCGCCATCAATATAACCCACTTATAACTGCTTAATGCTGTATTGTTGAAAATACAGTAGGCCTACATTGTACTGATTTGTTTTGTGGAGACCTGTTTCATGGCAGAAGTAAACAGAAATCTAAACTATGCATGTGTGTCATTGATTGATTTGGTTGCAGGGGTGGAACTTCAGTACTTCAGTAAAAGTACAAGTTTTGTACTTCAGTAAAAGTACAAGAACCCTGCGAAATATTTTCTCAAGTAAAAGTAGAAGTATACAGAATGTATTTAACCTAACTAAAAGTACTAAATACTAACTTTTAAATGAACTTTTAAGTACAAGTTTTTTTGTTTTTTTTTAGGCGGGGGTGGGTTGGGGGGGGTTGGCTAGGTCCCCACCAATGTCAAAACCAAACCTACGCCCTTGGGCATGAGAGTAAATATAAGTTGAGATATGGAAGCAAATTTGTGTTTGTGTTACTAAAAGAAGTTAAAAGAAGATGCATTTCATTTAAGGGGGTTCAGCTGTGGAACAGTGCTGATCTCAAAGTAAAACAATGTACATCCTTTCATTATGTGCATTTTTATTAAGGAGTTATGGCTGTAAATGAGGGGGGGTGGAGGGGAGAGAAAAAAAAGTGGGGGAGTATGTGTGTGTGTGTATATATATATATATATATATATATATATATATATATATATATATATATATATATATATATATATATATATATATATATATATATATACACAATAAATTTTGCAGTGTTAAATCAACACTTAGAGAGTTAATTTGGAGACAATGGGACCAAATACACTCTAGAAGAAGTTAAATAAACTCTCTAAGTGTTGATTTAACACTGCAAAATTTACTGTGTATATATATATATATATATATATATATATATATATATATATATATATGTGTGTATTTTTTGTTTTTCTTTTCTCCACCTCATGAATTGTGCCATAATATAAGCCTAATAAGCCTTTTTCAGTCAAATTCTGTATTGTTCTCTTTCTTTTGTTGCTGCTGATATATGACTGAAATAAACTAAACTAAACAAAAAATAAGAAAATAAAACTTAATGGTAATAATTGTCTTTGTAACTGCTTATTAGAAGGCATTTCAATGCAGTTTCCAGTGCAATTCCTTGCAGTTTCTAGGTAACAGTGATGCAAACAGCTTTGTATGGTCATTTTGATTTAACCCTCGATGGGATTTAAGGAAGTTCATGAAAAAAGAATGACATTTGATTTTAAGTGTCTTAAAGGTAGGGTAGGAGATCTTAGGAAAATGGTTCCTGCAGCTATATTTTAAAAGTATACACACCCATGCCTCTTCATCAGCCCACCCTTCAAAACTACACCAATGTGCTGCTGTCTGGAACATTATGGATCACTGTGTTCCAACCTAAAATACTCAGTGTCAGTAACAGTGAGAGTGATTCTGACTGTACTGGAAAAAACAAAATTAGGGTGTCCATTTTGAAAGCCCCATGGGTGTACTCCAAATGTTTCAAGAACAGCATTGAATTTACTTTTATTAAGACGTTTAGGTTAGACAAAAATGACTGGACGTTTGAAGGGTTCATGAGGAAGTGTTTGTCCTGTTTTTTTTTTGTAATACTGTTGAATATTTATATGATTATGACTACGTATGACTACTATGTATGATGTATGTACCTGATGTTTGGCTACTTTATGGTTGTTGCTTATACTTTTACTATTATATTGTTTAATCTATTTCTTCCCTTTTGGATTTATACAGTATATTAAGTATAGCACATCTATAATCTGGTTAGTGAACCCACAGCCCTTTACACACACCTGGTGAGATAATCCTTATTAATATGTGGGTGTGCACAAACCATTTTCTTGAGGAAGAAAACATCAGTCCAAGTTTAGTCTATGTACTATAAATAAATAACACTAACTTAACATCTGTGTGGCACCATTATTTTCCCTGTTTTATTCCTGTTGTGTCCTGCACTTCAGAAGTGCGGAGTACGTGTTGTCTATTCTATTTTTATTGCAATAAAATTAATTCAACATAGATTAAATGACTTTTTTTTTAAGTTAATCAAAGTCAAAATTGTATGTCTAACCAAGATAGTATTTTGTGTTCATAAAAACATTTAATAAATGGTAAATGTTCTGCACTTCTATAGTTCTTTTCCACCTTCATGGTGCTCAAAGTGCTTTACATCAGCCTCACATTCACACACACACACACACACACACACACACACACACACACACACACACACACTCATACAACCAGTAGGTTTCTAAGGTTCTGTCAGTCCTACTGGGAGACTAGGAGACCCCAGTAGGACTGACCTTAGACCTTAGAAACCTACTGGTGTATGAGTGTGTGTGAATGGGTGAATGTGAGGCTAATGTAAAGCGCTTTGAGAACTATATAAAAAATCAGACCAAATGTTTGAAATGCCTTTGCTTGGTAGAGAGACACTAGAGTACTGTGGCCACTATAATGACAAAAGCTGAAGAGGAACCCAGTGTCGACAGGCCATGGAAACATCAGCCACAACATCACACAGACATGGGAAGTCCCACCCAGCGACACTGTTTGGCTCCTTCGTTTTTCAGAGAGCCTGAACTACACGGTACTCAGATAGTTGCGTGAGCCTAGTGTGTAGTTTAGCAAAATGCAGCCAGATGACATTGGTCAGGTTAGTTTTAAACCACCTTGTTCAAATAGAAATAAGTTAATTTGCTGAATATGCAAACAGTCCCTTCTTTACATGACCCCCACCCGTTTTTTTTTTGTTTTTTTTTAACAGCAGCCCCTGTTGAAAACTACTTCCCATAGCTCTGAAGTAAAGTGCACTTACATAGTTTGAGTAATGCAATAACTGTAACAACAATGTATTTATTAACCATTTCTGGGTTAACAGTGTAGGGGTTAATGTGAGTGATCAGAGTGGAGTTGGTTTAGTGGAAAGCAGCACTGAAATACACAGTTTTGTTACTAAAGTGGAGCAGATTAAGCTTAGCAGAGGGAAGGGTAATTACTCACTGAAGCTTGACAGTCAGTCAGTGTTACATTGATCCCTCGTACATGTTTTTGTGCAAGCGAGCATATATCATAAGGTCAGCATGTTTGTTAACGGTCGAGTATAGATACGGGGTGACTCATAAGGCAAACGTGAGTCATGTGTATCCAAAGCAAAGGTCAACTAAAAGGTTTGACATAAGATTAACCTCAAAGCTCTTTAGGATTTTCACACACAAACACAGACTCACAAAGCGTACGATTCTGTGTCTGCCGGCGGCTTGATGTCTGTTAAGCTGCTCTGAATAGACAGTGACAGACAGAAGGAATGGTGTGAAAAAGAGAGAAAAGTTGACAGAAAGATGAAACATAAGGGGAAAAAAAAACAGGTGAGAAACACTGGAAAAAATATGACACTCAATTCACCTCCTACCCATAACTATAAGTACTTCATTATTGTACTTAAGTAGATTTTTGTAGGTACTTCATTTGAGTGTTTATTTTTTACTCCCTACATTTATTCATAAATATATCTACTTTATACTTTATACTCCTTACATTTATATAAATATATGTACTTTATACTCCTTACATTTATATAAATATCTGTACTTTATACTCTTTACATTTATATAAATATATGTACTTTATACTCTTTAAATTTATATAAATATCTGTACTTTATACTCTTTACATTTATATAAATATCTGTACTTTATACTCTTTACATTTATATAAATATCTGTACTTTATACTCCTTACATTTATATAAATATATGTACTTTATACTATTTACATTTATATAAATATCTGTACTTTATACTTTTTACATTTATATAAATATATGTACTTTATACTCCTTACATTTATATAAATATATGTACTTTATGCTCCTTACATTTATATAAATATATGTACTTTATACTCCTTACATTTATATAAATATCTTTACTTTATACTCCTTATATTTACATAAATATTTGTACTTTATACTCCTTACATTTATATAAATATATGTACTTTATGCTCCTTACATTTATATAAATATATGTACTTTATACTCCTTACATTTATATAAATATCTGTACTTTATACTCCTTACATTTATTTAAATATATGTACTTTATGCTCCTTACATTTATATAAATATATGTACTTTATACTCCTTACATTTATATAAATATCTTTACTTTATACTCCTTATATTTACATAAATATTTGTACTTCATACTCCTTACATTTATATAAATATATGTACTTTATACCCTTTACATTTATATAAATATCTGTACTTTATACTCCTTATATTTACATAAATATTTGTACTTTATACTCCTTACATTTATATAAATATTTGTACTTTATACTCTTTACATTTATATAAATATCTGTACTTTATACTCTTTACATTTATATAAATACCTGTACTTTATACTCTTTACATTTATATAAATATATGTACTTTATACTCCTTACATTTATATAAATATCTGTACTTTATACTCTTTATATTTATATTATATATTCAAGAGAAAAATAACCACTTGGTAACCAATCACACACCAGTTTATTTTCGCCACCACACACCACACCACTCTTTCATCTGAGAAATGTATATTCCTTCTGAAGACAGTGTACTAATAATTTTTCATTTTGTAAATCTAATTTTTGATGTTGTAACTTTTTGACATATTCATATTCAGACAAATATCAACCATACAACACATTATAAGTACAAATTGACTAATTTTAGTTTAGTTGAGTTTGCAAATACAGTATTACCTCAACTTATAAATTTAATTTGTTCCAGAAGTGTTTTCGTACTGTAAAATTTTCAGAAATAGAGTCGATTTTACATGCTTCCCCTGCCCATGAAGTATCCATAGACCCATATCTGTAATGAATAGGAATAGCATGGCTAGGCTAGCTCCATAAATTAACCAATTAACTTATCAGTGCATGTCTTTGGATGGTGGGAGGAAGCCAGAGAAGCCAGTGAGAACCCACACAGACATGTAAACTCCACACAGAAAAGTCTGGTGTTAGAATAGAACTAGGGTCCTTCTGTTTGTGAGGTACGAGTGCTAACCCCCCCAAAATTTAATAGGATCAATTCTGGACCATTTCGAACCTTTCCTGAAAATTCCATAGAAATTGGTCTAGTAGTTTTTGGGTAAAGTTGTTGAAAAACAGACATGAAAAACACAGATGAAGCAAAACAAACACAGTTTAACAGAAGAATGAGTAATGGAGTAAAGGAGTTTGTCGGTGTCTACTGAGGAGATTAACTTCAAACGCTGCAGCTTCATCCCCATCACCGCTCACTGATACCCAGCTCTAGTTATTGCACGGCATTGTGGGAAACTTCCAGCATGTGGGTGTATGCAGGTGACCTTTAAAACGTACTGTTGTCCTTCTCTGATCTACTGTGGCATTTTCAGGTTGGACAGCGTCAGTACACTCTCAAACAGAAATGATTGTCGGGGGTTCACCAGTCGGACGCTTGTGACAGATGACGGGCCGCCGCCACCGCTGCCTCGTTCCCGGAGAGCGCACAGATCACCTGCTGCCACGGACATTGAATCCATAATTGTATGGTATATACTGCATAAAGAGGCGCCAGAGGAAACGGCTTTGGATCCTTTGAAATGTTCAAATGTCAGCAGAGGTGCAGCAGAGTGAATCATATTAGTGACAATAGTCTGGAGGGTTAAGCTTATACATGTGTCACAACCATAATAGACACACAAGTGAATGTCATGACGACCGAGATGAAGACTTTTTACATGTTCAGAATATTAAATACTTCAATGTGTTAATGTCTGTGCTAGGGCATTAACTGACACGTCGACTCCCGTAGCACAAGTTTGAAGGAGTCGACAAGTCACATGTTATTCTTTCTCCCTCCCTCTCTTTCTCTTTTGCTCTCCCTCTCACTCTCTTCCTCTCTCTCATTGTCTCTCTCTCTCATTGTCTCTCTTTCTCTCATTGTCCCTCTCTCTCTCTCATTGTCTCTCTCTCTCATTGTCTCTCTCTCTCATTTTCTCTCTCTCTCTCTCTCTCTCTCTCTCTCTCTCATTGTCTCTCTCTCTCATTTTCTCTCTCTCTCTCTCTCTCTCTCTCTCTCATTGTCTCTCTCTCTCATTTTCTCTCTCTCTCTCATTGTCTCTCTCTCTCTCTCTCTCTCTCTCTCTCTCTCTCTCTCACACCTAAACCAGAGGAGACATGGCTGCTTCAGGTAAGACAGTTGTGGTAGGCTGACAAAACAAAAGACAGTGACAGACACAAATCACATGTGTGGAAATACTTCACCTTAGATAAAAAAAAAAACAGCATTGCCATCTGAAAAGGCATCCACTGGTTAATCTGAGTGAGCAGCAGTGCAGACAACACACATTAAGACAACACCCTCTTTTTTTTTCCAAACATGATGTGGACAGTGTGGTGTGCGTCTCCGCGGCCGCTGACTTAAATGTTTTGCACTTAATATAAAAAGTCAGGATGCATGACAGACGTCCTTACACCAGGTCTTGGGGATCCTTGGAGTCTGCAGACTGCACAGGCAGAGAGCAACCACAACCTTTGTAGAGGCAGATGAAAGGGATTCACGGTGGTTCCAGTTGAGGAGGGGGGAGGCGTGAGATTGATCGCCCCCAGCTGAGTCGCCAAGGTGAGGGTGTCTGACCTAAGACTCGAAACACCTGATGATCCCAGGGCGGTCACTGAAGATGTCTCCCAGGTGTATCTCAGAACCTGCATTGTCGACTTCATTATGTTATATCTCACACCTGCAATTTTACTTTTTTAGTAACTTTTTTTATTTTTTTAGAACTCTTAGAATTGCAAATGTTTAGGATTTAATTTTTTATCTATATATATATATTTTTTATTTATTTTTTTACCAGTATGCACCTTTATTTCTTATTGTTTACCTGCCTGACTGGAAGAAACGCACAAGAATTCTAATGTGCATGTGCTGTATTGGCAATAAAAGTCTATTCTATTCTACCAGAGTATTTTTCACACCAGTATACTTCTACTGCAGTAGAATGGGAGTACTTTGACCACCTTTGAAGAAAAGCATGAAGATTTGTATGGATAAAAACAGCCCAGATCCTCTCCTGCCACATCAGTGTATTGGATTTGTCATGAATGTAAGGAGTGAATGTTGTCATTAGTTTAGCAAAAGTTTCCTCGTGTCAATAAATGTCCAGTTTTCAGCACAAAACACATCTGACACAAACATCATGAAAGAACAAACAACATCAGTTCCTCAACTTGTTCTTTTTATTTATTTATTTTAAATATGTGAATCAGCTGCTCCTTTTTTCAAACAGACACTGATAAAGTGCACAAATATAAATCTTACCAAGTGTATTTTTTGTATCATTTCTAGTCAGATTATCTCATCACATTTATAAATAAGACAGAATTAATGCAAAACAAACATGTAATTTCAACAAAGGTAGGTTTTTTTTTTTCTTAATTGAAATTTTTTTTTTCTTATTTCAAGGTTGTCAAATTTATTTCAATGATTTTATTCAAGCAACAACAAGAAAAATAAAACTGACAATGGAACACATGGAAATCATCTTTATGAGCGTTGTATGAAATAAGACTTTCAAGATGTATTTTCTATGAATCAATTATTTCTTATTTTAAGTGTGATGACATTTTTAATATCCACCAATATTGGTTGGGAGAGATTAGTGTAATCAGTGTGTGTGTGTGTGTGTGTGTATGTGTGTGTCTGCAGAGACATATGCTATAACTCAATGAATGCATGAGGTATCACAATGCAATGATCCGTTTGAGTAAAGGTCAAAGGTCAAGGTCACAATTAACTAACAGGTCAAAATCCCATTATCGGTTATAACTCAAGAACAAAGGGTCACAGAACATTCAGATTGGTACCAAACAATGTAGAATGAAGATTTCTACAATTCTCATAATTGGTGTTATCACCTACAACAATAATTTTTGAGATTTCTGGAGGTCAAAGGTGACATGTGGCAAAATTAACTTCTGTATGTGTCAAGCATAGACATATCACGCTATAACTTCATCAATACTGGATATATTATTATAATATTACACACACTGACACATATGTACATAGAATGTAATTATCAATATTGTAAACGTTCAAAGGTCAACATTGTATTTAGCAGAAAGGTCAAAATCACATTATTGGCTCTAATTTAGGAACAGGTTGTCATAGAAATTTGAGATTGGTACAAAATAGGGGTGAGATTAGGCATTCTTGTTGGACTAAAAATGTCAAAAATACACTTGGGAATTTATTTAATTAATGTATTATTGTTTTTTTTCCCCCAATATAGTACTGGGACCCCCCCAAATAAAAAAAGCTAAAGAAAAAAACCTATATTACTATTATATATATATATATATATATATATATATATATATATATATATATATATATATATATATATATGTGTGTGTGTGTGTGTGTGTGTGTATACCAATATTATATAGTAATAATATTACTGATTTTAGTCCAAATATCTCATCACACTTAAAATCAAACAGAATCAGAGGAACTTTTCACTGAGATATAACACCTGATTTCCAGTAGACCATTTATTTACTTATTTTTCTTGATTCTATATTGTTTTCTTCTTATTGATTCAAGCACTGAATAAATAAATGAATAAAATCTGCTAATGGAGACAGTGTAATTTATTTTTGCAAGATTTTTCAAGATCTATTGTCTAAAAACAATTTATTTACATCATATTTTAAGTGTGATGAAATTTTTGGACTAAAAATGAGAAAATGATCCATGCTGCTGCTGCGCTGCGGCCCGGACCCAGATGAAGCGGGAGACGACGAGACCCATGGTAAGATTTGTAATTTTGGACTGTGAAAGACGTCTGGATCATTGTGTGAGAACCAAGTAGCACCTTTGGGTGTTCTTCTGACAGCCAAACTGAAAACGTTCAAGGTATCCAAGGTTTTAACATTCCAAGAAAATGACAAATGTACTCGTCTGTTACTCTGAAGAGCTGCAGTGAAAGAGTGAAATCTGGGACATGTTATAGATGTTCACCAATTAGAGGCTTTTCTAGACGCTTTTTGAATAAGGATAATGTAGATGTTGAGTGATTGCACTGAACACTGATTGAGGGGAGATGAGATGAGATTGATATATATATATATATATATATATATATATATATATATATACTATATATATATATATATATATATATATATATATATATATATCAATCTCATCTTCCCTCAATATAGATCTAAGATATTTTTGCTAAATTCAATCTGCCAATGGAACAAGAGAAATTTATCTTAGTAAGATTTCTTGAAATAAGATTTTCCAGATTTATTGTGTAAAAATAAACTACATCTTATGTCCCAGCCTGAGGGTTTACCAGGACTAGGTTAAGATTATACCAGTTGTATTTATTACAAAAGTTCATTTTCATTTAGTGAATGAACAAACACATTATTCACAATAACCTTTTCTATTTCTCGTTTCACAATGATTTCAGCAAATGCTAGAATTCTACAATGAGAGTTTATTATTCCATAATTCAATGAGACTTTACCCACAGTTCATGACTTTTCAAG